>JBBBWG010031420.1:10720-120636 GCA_037176905.1 Azolla pinnata | reverse complement strand
GAGAGAGAGAGAGAGAGAGAGAGAGAGAGAGAGAGAGAGAGAGAGAGAGAGAGAGAGAGCGCACCCTCTCTCCCCCACACCCCCACCACAGAGAGAGAGAGAGAGAGAGAGAGAGAGATAGAGAGAGAGAGAGAGAGAGAGAGAGAGAGATTGCAGTCTATGGAGAATACTCATATTACACAGAGAGATAGAGAGAGATTACAGTGTACTAGAATCGACTTATGAGAGTGGTTAGAACCTATTCAGAATTCATTTGAGAAAGAGAGAAAGAGAGAAATTAGAGTCTTAAGAATTGACATGTGAGAGTCATTACAGTCTATTGAGAATCGGAGTCAGTAAGAATCAGCATGTGAGAGTAAATTACGCTCTATGAGAGAGATTTACAGTCTATTGAGAATAGACAAACGAGGGGCAGTTTACATGCTGAGAATGTGCATATGAGAGAAAGTAAAGTCTATGGCAATCGGCATATTATGGAGGATTAATGTCTACTATGTTGGTGGAAAAGGAAGAGATAGTACAAGCTACAAGAATTAGTGCATGAGAGATTGACTGTCTATTAAGGGTGGGAATCAGATCATAATAGGTTATTGTCTATCTAGTGGGAGGGTCTTCTTTAGCAATTGATGCAAAAACACCAATGTCATGCGTCTCGTTGTTAATGAAGTGTGCCCTGGGATAATCTCTGTAGCTATTTCTGGTGTTCGCATCGAGAATTCCGTTTTAGTTATACAAGCTTCATCTACAGCAATGATTCTAATCATCTTTGCACCAGGAATCAATCAGTCTTTGATCTTGGGGTTCATTGCAGAGCTGACAACTACCCTCTACTTTTCTAGTGCTTGTGCAACTGTGTTCTCCTTATGTTGTGCGTTAACAAATAGTTTGTGAACGCCTACCAGGAGTCTATTCAAGAGCAGGATGAAAGGACCACCACCATGGAAGAACACATGCAGAGATTAGAACAAGAAATATGTCGAACGCAATTTTGTTCTGATGCTAAGAGAAGGGAGATTGCAACCGAAGAACATCTGAAAAAACTTTCTGAAATGGAAGTTGCCAGGGTTCAGGTAAAGTTGGTGCTTGAAAGTAAATAAAAAATAAAAAATCAGGGCGTATTGATACAAAAGGGGGTTTCTCATTGGAAGAAAATGGTCTTGTCTGTAACAGCGTGATCTTCTTCGAATACAAAAGGAAAATGAGGAAACTATTCGTTCTGTACATGCACTTACTGCTTCCATGTTCAAGGCCAATGAGAAGGTGGAACAATTTCGGTGTCTCATGCAGTGGAACAAGGTTAGATATGTAACCTTTGAATAACTTATGTTTCTACAACCATCAGTCTGATGACTGTGATAGTAAACTTCTTTGTCTCTTCTGGTCTATTGATACAAAGCTGTATCTTGTTTAGAAAAAAAAAGAGAACTTATGTTTATATGGTATATACCAGCAAATCATCATTCTTGTGGAGTAAAGTATATATCATTCCCTCACTCTCTTCTTTGTGGCAGAACAGGAAGAGCTAGATCAGTGGAGCAAAGCTGCAGAACAAAAGGATGAAGATAGTTTTGCTATTCAAATGTACACTAAAACTGATAATGCAAAACTTAAAGAGTTATACCTTGAAACTGAGAAGGCCTCGGCAGATGTGTGCACACTACAACAAACATTAGATGCGGAGGTGACATCCACCCAAAGTGCACAGATAGAGCTCGACAAGACTGCAGAAGTATTCAAGTAGTCACTGCTTCAGCCATTTATATTGTTTCATGTAAAATATACAAGTAAAATTTGTTTCAAATGAATAAGGAACTCACTAGAATGCTATAAAATATAGTAGTAAATATTGGCTGAAAGTGGTTGAGTTTATACAATCTGTATGTAATTAAAGGTTTAGGGTTTCCATTTTTCGGGGGGTTCCAAATAAAATTAAGTTGTTTCGTTAGAGCATCCCCAAACTGGACTGAACCGGGCTGTTGCTATGGACCATGATACGGAGCTTTTGGTTTTCAGGATGAACATCTATAGTGAGCATGACATTTTTAAGAGTAAACAGAATCATCGCCAAATTGTCAATTGAAGTATTCGAGTTACGTAACTGTAAAATGCAGATGAAAAAAAAAAAAATCAACCAAATAATCTAGTATTTGATGATCTCTTGGCATGGCATGTCTTGTAGAACATTGCATCGTGAAAGGAAAGACCTGATACAGCTGTGGGAGGATGCTGTTGAGACCATACATAAAAGGGATGAGGCCATCCATAAAACGGCTGAAGATTTTGCAAGAAAGAAGTCTCAACTTAGGCAAGAAAAGCATGAGTTGGATGAGTTAGCTGAAAAGCTTGCCAAAGAGATCCTTATGAATGTAAATGTCACTCTTGTCTTAGGCAGCTCTTTCCAGAAGAAATTAGTATCCAAGTTTTCCATTTTTATGTTTGCAGAATGAACTTGAGAAGCAGGTGGTGAGTAAAGAGGAAGAATTTGTGAAAACTCAGGAATATCTTCAGAAGGAGTCTGCAAGGTAATCATGTTTCCTGATGTCTTCAAGTAGGGGAATACACTACTTTATAATTTTTTGAGAAGCCCAATAATCTTGGTTGTTTTTCTAACTAGCAACCATGGTTTTCTAACAATTATTTTATGCAAACACTGATTATTCAATTCTCTAGTTTGTGCATTGTCATGAAAAGGAAAAATGTGCTTCAATATGCTGAAGGAAGAGACGGAATGAAGCTACATGTTAAGCATCCATGTGTAAAAGATGATAATAGCTGGAATGGCATGGACTTGTTTTTGTGATGAATGACAGTATGAACGAAGCAGAACATGAGCTGCTCTTGATGAAAAAAAATCTAGAACTTGCAACTGCACAATTATCTACATCTAAGTCTCAGAAACGGCAAGCTAATGAGGTCCAATAACATTTTCAACTTTAAACTAAAGATGGTAAAATATAATCCTCTAAATATTTGACGCTGTGGACCTATGTTTGGTAAGATTTAAATGTTTACTGTAGACATTTACTGAATTGGTTTTGTATTTTTACTTGTCTCTGCAGGATCTTGAGAAAAAGAAGGCAAAGCTTGATGAGGTGTCCAAAAAACTGCAGCAAACAAGAGACAAGGTTGAAGAAGAATATGCACTGCTAGACACATTAGATAAGAAAAAACAAGAACTCGAGAGAATTTTAACTGAAGAAGAAACCAACCTCAGTGCAGCTAAAAGGGAACTGCACTTGGTAAAAGAAAAGCATTACGAAGCTTCTTCAAAGCTGGGTGCATTGTGTGAAAAAGGTGTGATTTGTAGAATTTTTACATGCAATCCATGAACATTTGTAAATTAAGTCTATTAATCATTTTCTCTTACATGATTTTTATGATTGCTACTGAGAAAATAATGATGGGTCAATGTCATTTGCAGAAAAAGATACTGTCTATAAAATCAAAGGATCAAACACTCAGTCAACAGCTTTGACACATCAAATTCATCATATGGAAGAAAATGTGCTGAAGCTTGACGAAATGCTATATTCAGCAGATTTTGAAATTCAGTGTCTTGAAAGAAAGGTTGCAAGAGCTAGTGGAGAGAGAAGCAATTTGGAGTCGAAAGAATTGAAAGAGAAAATGTTAGATCTAGAAAAGGAATATGCTGATAGGAAATCAGAAGAGACTTTGGTGACCTCACAGGTTTACACTATCTTTACTTTATTTGCTTAAATTTCCGGCATGGTTTTGCCTAGTGTAGGTCGTTGAGTGTACAATCAATACTGATAAAATATTCAACATCAGATTTTAAATGATTACTTTTGTAAGCTTAGGTTAGAAAATAGAAGAAAGAACAAGATAGGGGTGCCATACTAAATTCCATCTGTATTATCTTCTTGGGATATGCAGATAAAAAAAGCGGAGGAAGACGGACGGGCAGCAAAGAGGAAAAATGAAGAATTACGGAAGAAATTATCTGATTTTGAAGATAAAACTTCTGAACTGACACTTGCATCAGAAACTGGACTTTTGGCAGTGAAGGTAATAGTCCATATATTGGTTCTTTTCTAACATCAGAACTGTTTATGGCACTGTGAACCAGATCTTTCATAAATAAAGTGTTGTCTATGGTAAGATGTTTGATTCATAAGAATTTCAAAGATTCATAAAATTTGTGATAAGTCATGACCAAATATTACAGTAATATGCCATGCAATTGTCAAATTCAAAATATCACAAAGATGATTGTTTACCATCCAAGAGAGTTTTATTTTAGTAGTAGCTTCATACATCCTACAGCATCATAGTTATTACCCATGTTATCAACAGATGGATTGTGCTTGGATACTATTCTTAAAAATTTAATGCTTATTATGGATGAACTTATCACGGAAATCTAGTGTTACTCTTGTAGGGCTGGAAGTTTATTATGTGATTGTCCTCCATGAATTTATCAATTCCTTGTTTTACCTATTATCACAGTCAAAAGTAAAAGAAAAAGAAGAGAAAATGCTGGCTCGTGATTTGCTGCAAATGGAAGTCAATAGATTGCATGGGATCTTGAATATAAAAACAGGTTTCAAGTATCAATTTAATTGTTGCAAGAATATAAAGTTATAAGTACAGACTCTCTTGCTATGCAGTCATTTTCACATCCTTCCGGTTTACAATGTTAATGCAGATACAGTTTATGGAATGGAGGATATGAGAAAAAGACTTAAGTTGGGAATGGAAGAGAAGAAGGAAGAAGTAGAATCTCGATTCAAAAGACAGTGTAAAGAGCTAAAGATACTTCAACAACAAATTCATTGCTTAGGGCTTCAGAAAAGAAGACTTTATATTTATTGTGAGAAGGTGGATTTGTTTTTCATATTATGTCAATCAAGATTGGATAATTACCGATAGTGACCTGCCCACTTTAACCATAGTACGTCTCTTATCTCTAAAACAAAAACAGTTGCAAGCGAAGTATGAAGCTGTACTCAAGAGAACAAAATTTGAGAATGGTCAGCATCGTTCACCACAACATTATTTAGAAGAGGCAGAAAAGGAAAGAATTTGCATGCAAGAAGAAGGGTATAAAGTTGAGCAGCAAGTTAATCAGGTATGCATTCTTTTATAGAGCTTCAGATAAAAGTCAATAGTTTTAAATAAGAGATTATCATGAAAACAATACTTCTGGTAAATCTCTACTATGCATTACAATCACTTAGCAACAAGAGGGCAAAGTCAAGCTTTACTAACACTCATCAGCTATGAGCATACAAATGCAAACTTGGTTAGGGACATAACACAAATATCCATTTACAATCATCAACCAGGATTCAGAAAATATCTTTAGTTGATGATATTTCATCTGGATGTGCTGCATATCATAAGGCTACTGCTGATACGAATGGGTTTAATAACATATGGTTAGGTTATTCCTATTGATTTTGTTCAAAATCATTTAGAAAGGATGGAATATCAATTGCAATGAAAATATAAGGGGAAAAAAACGAAATAGTAAACCTATCTGCGAGGTCAGGCTACCATGAATTTGATATTTTAAGAATCATAACAAAAAGTTGAATTTCGTTAGTTCATAAACTTGTTTCAAAAGAATGCTATAAGATTTTCTACACACAGACAGGAAATTATTCTGGTTTGATGAGTTTGGAAGGGCTGTTTCCCTATGGAGTCTATGAATAATTAAACATCTGTTTTCTTCCCCACTGGATTTCAAGGTCCTTCTTTGTATGCATGCTCATCTATAGTCTACAAACGTTATGTTGCTGTCGCATATTCTTCTCCAGGTGGAACAGGAGGTGCAAGTCTTGGAAGCAGCAATGGAAGATGTGAAAGAAGCAAATGAGCTTTTACGCCACAGCCACAGGACACCAAAAATGATGGAATTAGCAACTGAAGAAATTCAGCTAAAGGAAGATTTGGAACAGGCTCGGGAGTCGTTGCGGGAAAAAGAAAAGCTTGAGAATAATCTACTTGATGTATGTGGGTTATTGCCATTCATTACTGCATACATATTGGATTCTCCTAGGCATTTTTTGCATCATGTTCTTCCTAATAAGAAAAATATGGCCTACGATGGGGAGAGTGCCATTATCAACAACAGTTTAAACCTCCACAATTTGGCAGTCAATTAACACGAAGGGATTTATGAGCATAGTGTAATACTCCTAGTGATAATTGTGGTGTAACATGTCAAATTGTTCTGTTTGCTTTTGAAGGATGTTGCAAAACTAGAAGAGTCGCTCCGGAACATGCAAAGTGAGAATGGTACCATGCTCGATTATTTGAAATCTTTAGAACAGCAAGTAGAGGTAACGCTTAAGGAAGCAGAAGAACAGAATGAAAAGTATAAGCGGGCAAAAACACAGCTCATTAAACTTGAAAAAGAGATGAAATCCACCCAGGGGTATGCAAATTAGATTTGTTTTACATGTTTAAAAGCTCCTTTTCAAGTTTTTTCTGTTTCTGCTTATGTATCCCTATAAATGGTGCAGAGATGAAGCGCAAAAGCTCAACAAGGAAATGCAGCTGGTTGAACTAGAGTTGACAACAAAGGAAGCCTTGTACAAGCTAAAAGGACTTGCCAATGAATATCCAGACCATGGGCAGATGATAGAAGACAAGGTAATTGCGGCTGGATTCTCACTACCGCATGCTGGATCAAGTGTTCGATCTAGTCGTTCTAGTGTAACAAGTATGTCATCTCCGAGAAGCATCTCCTCGAGGCGGTCATCATCATCCATCGCAGGCTCAACTAGAAGCTCAAGAAGTGGGGCCGTCATTAACTTGGAACTCGGGGAAGATGGCTCATGAGCTATTGTTACCTTTTTTCTTCATTCAGATTTGATTCATGGTAAGGTTGACAATAACCGTATTACTCAAGAAGTTAGTCTATGCCCCTGTTGGTGGTGCGAATTTAGATCTCAAGCCCAGTCATGATGGACTGGGAGCCACTGCTTACACCTTGCTGGCTATTTGGGAGAAATCAGTGTAAATTCTTTTTGTTTGCTCATCACCAGATTTATGACATGAATGTTTACTGGAAGAGCCAGTTCCAACTGCAACATTTTTCACATAAAAACACTTCTCAAGCTGGAGTGAATTCCTGCAGATATCTTAAACAGATCTTAAATTTATGAATCGCATTAGCTTGTTTGGACCATTCATCAATGTTCGTTTAAATCATGTTTTGCAAACTGAAACGCAGAATCAATTTTGATCAGTCATAGCTTGTATACAGTAACATCGATAATGATGTGTATTGGCATCGCCAATTTTGTTGGTTCTAGAACCAGGTAACATCGACAATGTGTATTGTCTACGTCGATCTACATCCTGAAGCTTCTGGGTATAGGATCTACATCCTGAAGCTTCTGGGTATAATGTTCCATGGGATTTGTATGCTGCCTTCTCATGCAATGCATCTGGCAATGAGAAAATTTTGACAAATCTTGGCCATAAATTTATGAAACCCAGTATGCTCCTGTATAAAAAAATCATCCAAATTCAGGTCGTTGGTAGTGCAGCTCTTCAGCAGCACATGCATTTTCTAAATCTTATCATGGGCTAATTTTGTGAAGATTCTTGTGAAACAGCTGTTAATTTTGAGCCCGACTTTTACACATGATTCGTACTATACTCCGTGTGATCAGCGTAGATGTTGTACATGAAATAAAATCCGCCGTCATCTTCGCTGATCGATCTTGCTGCAAGTTCGAAAACCCTTTGGCCGAGTTCACTATTCTGCCACTTTTGGCAAGCACCTAGAATGCTGCTCCAAGTCACATAGTTAGGTGGAAAGGGCATCGTACCCAGCCACGACAAAGCTCTACCAAGCTGTCCAGCTCGGCCTAGAAGATCGATCATACAATTGTGATGCTCAATATCTAGGCTGATGCGATTGCAATACTCAGCTTCGATCATGACCTCGAAGCACCGCTGTCCTACATCCACAAGGCCTCCATGGTTACATGCACTGAGAATGCTCAATGAAGTCACTCCATCTGGATCTAGTCCATCTGCTCTCATTTGCTCGATCAGCCGAAACACTGTTCCAGTCTCACCTTGCCGAGCATGACCAGCGATTACCGCACTCCACAGAAACAAATCTCGGCGCTCCAATCTCCACAACAAGTCATGTGCATCGATTAGAGAGACACACTTGGCATACATGTCTATCAGCATCTTGCACAAGTAAGGATCATCGCCACACCCTATTTTTACAGCCAGAATGTGCATTTCCTTACCTCTATCAATTGTCCCTGTAAGGCTGCACCCCTTCACTAATGAAGCAACTGTTGTGGCATCCGGAGAGATACCCTCAGTTTGCATGAGTTCATAACAGGAGAGTGCTTCGCTAGCAAACCCATTGTCCGTATACCCAGAAATAAGATGACTCCAAGCTGTGCCTCTGTTCCGAAGCCTATCGAATACATTTTTGGCTTCTAGAAGTGTACAACATTTAGAATACATATCTATTAGGGCACTACCAAGGAGCTCATCTGCTTCAAATCCATGATACACAATCTTGGCATGCAGAATGTGACCTTCATACAAAGAAGATAAGCTTCCACAACACTCCAGACCATAGACAAAGGTCCCAACATCAGCTGTCACGTTATCTTCTTCCATCTCTTGCAGACAGTGTAGCCCCTCCTCGTAGAGCTTATGATCAACGAAGTATAACAACAAAATGTTCCAGGAGATTACATCTCGGAAAGGCATCTGATTGAAGAGTTCCATAGCTTCAGCAAGGTAGCCACATTTGGCATACATATCGACCAACGTATTACCAACAAATGGATACTTTTCCAATCCAAGTTTAGTGACAAATGTGTGAGTTTCTTGTCCGATTTCTATAGCACCTAACGAACCACAAGCTTTCAGACAGCAGAGAACTGTGATATCATTTGGATAAAACCCCTCGAGTTGCATCTCTTTCAGTGAAATCAATACTTCATTGTTCAGCTCCTGTTCAGCCAAGCATGTGATCAGAGTGTTCCACGATACTATATCCTTTACTGTCATGTCATCAAAAACCTTCCACACTTCCAATGTTCGAGCACATTTAGCATATAAATCAAGCAAAGAATTTGCAACAAAAGTGTCTCCTTCAAATCCTCTCTTGATGATTTGTATGTGCACGTCACGGCCTTCATCAACTAATCCAAGGCTTCCACAAGCTTGTAAGCTACAAGCAAGGGTAACATCGCTCGGAAAGATGCCCTCTCGTTGCATGTCCTCCAAGCTTTCCTGTACCTTGTGATGCAGTCCATATTGAATATAGCCAGAAATCAATGTCGTCCATGAGATAACATCATGTTCAGGAAGTTCATGAAAGATCTCTACAGCTTCCAGAATCAAACCACTCTTGATATACATGTCCATCAACGTACTGCCAACGAATGAATTGAGTTCGAATCCTTCTTTCACCACCTCAGCATGGATTTTTTGACCCCTTCTGATTGCTCCAATATTTCCACATGCTTTTAAACTGTGAACAAATATGATTGAATCAACCGGGACCCCCTCGGCTTGCACCTTCTCTAAACACTTCAGCACTGCCTCATCATGTCCTTGTTCAGCATATCCTGCAATCAATGTTGTCCACAAAACAACATCCCGATTCTGTAACTCTTCAAACACTGCTTGTGCTTCAGCAAGCAAACCACATTTAGCATACATGTCAACTAAAGCGCTACCTATAACAGGATCCTTCTCAAGATCTTCTTTGACAACCTCCATATGCAGTTCTTGGCCCTTTTCTATTGTTGCTATATTGGTGCATCCCCTCAAAATACACAGAAATGTTACAGAATTTGGGAGCAGACCCTCAGACCTCATTTTCTCAAGACATTCCAAAGCTGAAGTTATACGTCCATGATCTGCATACCCTGCAATCAATGCAGTCCATGAAACTACATCCCTGGATAAAATCCCATCAGATACGTATTGTGCTTCTGCAAGGAGACCACATTCAGCATACATACCTAACAAAGCACAGCCAATAAAAGTGTTGGATTCACCTCCCCACTTCGCTATCTTAATATGTAAAATTTTTCCTTTCTCTACAGATCTGGTCTTCTTGCATGCTTTTAATCCACATAGTAGCATGCCAACATTCAGGGTTACATCCTCCATTGGTATTTGCTCTAGGCAATACAATGCATCTTGATAGAGCCCGTGATCGGAATATGCTGAACTTAATATCGTCAATGCAACCACATCTCGGATGGGCATTTCATTGAATACGTCCCAAGCTTCAGAAAGTGCACCACATTTTGCATACATCTCAACAACATTGCTAGCTATAAAATTATCTTCGTCCATACCTTCTCTAACAATATGACTATGTATAGATTGACCTTGATGGAAACGTCCATGATAGGCACAAGCTTTTAGCAAGGATTGAAGAACATTCCTGTCCATTTGACCATAATCTTGTTCCATTTCAGAAACCTGCTTAAAGACATGTTCATATTCTCTAAGGGAGAGATATAGTTCAAGAAGGGAACACCGAAAATTAGAATTTCCTTCTGTATATCTATAAAATATCTGCTCAGCGTCGTTACTTCTTCCACATTCAACGAAAGTCATTATAATTGTGTTTCTAAGAGTTCTGTGAGAATCCAACCCATGGAGACATAAGTGCAAATGCACAAGTTCTGTACATGCAGAATCCCTCTTTTCTCTACATTTGCAAAGGAAGCATGTGACGGTGTCAATTGAGGGAAGCTTCAACAAAGAAATCTCATCATTTTCATGCACATATACTCCTGCTATACAAGAAAGCCCAAGTTCCAGAGCTTGGACATCATTTTTTACATCAATTGGGGTATTGTTATTTACATGACTTTGACAATCAGTGTTTACATCAGTTTGAGAATCACAATTTACATCATTTTGAGCGCTGATTTTTACATTCTTTTGGCCATTGCTTTTTACATCCTTTTGCGCAGTGCTATTTACATCATTTTGGACATTTCTTTCCACATGATTGCGGGCATTGCTGTTTACATGAATCTGGGCATTGCTTTTCACAGAATTTCGTGGATTTCCTTGAGCATCGTTCTGGGAGCTCAGTCCCACATCATTCTGGGCAGGACTTCCCACTCCATCTTGGAAGAGGGTGGGACTCGACCAAACTGAAGAAGGCAGTAGTATCATGATCCGTTCCATACATGGATGAAACCTGCAAGTTCAGGAAGCGTTTCCAGGAATGGGAGAACACCATGTGATGATCTTGCGGAGATTCTCATCAGCAGACTGTGTTGCAAGAGCACGCAGCTCATGTGGGCAGCTGTGAACCTAGTCCATATCAATCTCTGGGAGAAAAACAGAAGATAGATCATCAACTCATGAAGCTTTTTTCAAGACAGGAAGAGCTTGAGAAGGGGATCACAGGAGACGGACGGCTCTGAAGCCGTTTGGGGATGCCCAAACGATCCGGGCCGTCCGTTGTGAAATTTTAGAAAATAAAAAACAAAAACCGAAAAAGGAAATATTTATACAAGACTTAAAAGTTTAAAAGTTTTTTAAAGTTTTTTAAAAACATTTCCCTTTTTTATCCTTCTTTTTCACAAAGAAAATTTAATTTAAAACTATTGTTTTTCTTTTTCTGCTTATTTTTATTTTTGAGAGTGTAAAAAAAAGAGGAATTAAAAACGAAAAAACAAATAGTAACAACAACAAAAAAATAGCTTTGAATAAAAATAAAAGTAATAAACCAAAAATAATTAAAAAAATTGAAAAGTCTCAAGAGGGTAACTCTACTAAGGCTTTTGTGGCATGTAATTGGAAATAACCACAGAACAAACCATACTTTGTTGGAAGAAATCTTTGGAAGAAAAAATTTCTTCCAAAAAACGTGATCGAGAATGATTCGAGCATTCGAGATTGATAAATCACGAAAAGTATGTTTCGGACCAGAAGAATGGTAACGTTTAATCCGTCATCGTTTGTTTCCGAGCCAAGGTCATTGGACTGTGCAATGAACGAGTCGGGTACCATGGTGGTGTTTCTATCCACGATTTGCCCGCCTATATCTGGGAAGCTCTTGGGTTCTGCAACGAGTTGCAGATTCCCATTTGGATCCACCTGCACCTGTATGCATAAATTGTAATATTCACATTCGTTGGAAATATCAAACACGAATATATGAATGATAACCAAATGCAAATATTAGGCATATAATACTTTTATGTTATAAACAATTATTCAAAGTGTAGTGGTATTTAATCTTTTGTTTAAGTAAATGTCTAACACACCCTTTATACACCTACAAGTCAATTTATACCTTTAAACATAGCTAGAATGTTTGAACCTTCCAAATTTAAAAAAAAAAGGCCTAAACAAATGAGTTGTGAAGTATTGTTGATAAATGTAATAGCTACTTGTACATGGTGCCAGTATAATGATCTCTATTTCTATTTCCATAGTGAATATACATTTTAAGACAGCTCAACCAGTGGGAAATGATCACTACAGTTCTATTTTCATACATCTTATGAACTAAAATGATAACTTTGCATATGCAATTTGTAGCCTGAAGAAAGATCCTGTTTTAGTAGAAAAATAGTGCATTACTTTTGGTACATACCTGCAACTTTGTATGTTGGCCAACCAAAGGACATGCTTCTCCAAGAAGCTTCGGGGAAACATCCCCGTTTTTTTTTGTTTTTATCAAATTTTAGATGTTTCAGTAGTAAGAATTATATACAAATGTTTCGAGTGGGAGTCTGTGTTACATCCATAGAACGCAAAATTCGCAAGCTTCTGGTTTGGCAAACATGAATGCAAGTTTGCAAACATTTGCGAATGTTATGTATTTTTTTTTCTTTTTTTTTCTCAAAGAAATCATAAAAATTCCTTTTTTCTTTAAAAAAATTAATCTATAATCTTTAACATTTAACTGTTTTCCGATATCGCACGAGGGAGTCATGAGCTTTTTCTGGAGATGGGCACAGTCCGCTCTAGTCCTGGTCGGTCCCTTCCTTAGTTCTGACATATCTTCACCTTTTCAACCGTTTCTCTCGCCCTGAGTTTCAGAATCCAAACTTTTCTGTGCCATTGCATTGCTTGCTCTCTTGCGCTTCGATTCAAGCCAAAAAACTCGGAAATCCGATATCGCACGAGGGAGCTATGAGCTTTTTCTGGTGAAGGGCGCAATCCGCCCTAGTCCCGGTTGGTCTCTTCCTTAGTTCTGACACATCTTCACCTTTTCCGCCGTTTCTCTCGCCTTGAGTTTCAAAATCCAAACTTTTTTGTGCCATTGCATAGGTTGCTCTCTTGCGCTTTGATTCAAGCCAAAAAACTTGGAAATCTGATATCGCACGAGGGAGCTATGAGCTTTTTCAAGTGAAGGGCGGAGTCCTGGTTGGTCCCTTCCTCAGTTCTGACACATATTCACCCTTTGAGCCGTTTCTCTCGCCCTAAGTTTCAAAATCCAAACTTTTTTGTGTCGTTCAATAGCTTGATCTCTTGCGCTTCGATTCAAGCGAAAAAACTCGGAAATCCGATATTGCACGAGGGAGCTATGAGTTTTTCTGGTGAAGGGCGCAGTCCTGGTCGATCCCTTCCTCAGTTTTGACACATCTTCACCTTTTCAACCGTTTCTCTCGCCCTGAGTTTCAGAATCCAAACTTTTTTGTGTCATTGCATAGCTTGCTCTCTTGTGCTTTGATTCATGCTAAAAAACACGGAAATACGATACCGCACGAGGTTTTTGGCTTGAATTGAAGTGCAAGAGAGGAAGCTATGTAATGGCACAAGGCACATAAAATTTTGGATTCTGAGAAATAGCTGAAAAGGTGAAGATTTGTTAGAACTAAGGAAGGGACCGACTAGAACCAAGGTAGACTGCGCCCTTCACCAGAAAAAGCTCATAGCTCCCTTGTGCGATATCGGATTTCTGAGTTTTTTGGCTTGCATCGAAGTGCAAGAGAGCAAGCTATGCAATGGCATAGAAAAGTTTGGATTCTGAAACTCAAGGCGAGAGAAGCGGATGAAAAGGTGAAGATATGTCAAAACTGAGGAAGGGACCGGCCAGGACAAGGCCGGACTGCGCCCTTCACTAGAAAATGCTCATAGCTCCCTCGTGCGATATCAGATTTCTGACTTTTTTTTCTTGAATCGAACCGCAAGAGAGCAAGCTCTGCAATGGCATAGGGCATAGAAAAGTTTGGATTCTGAAACTCAGGGCAAGAGAAACGGTTGAAAAGGTGAAGATGTGTTTGAACTGAGGAAGGGTCCGACCATGACCGAGGCGGACTACACTTCACCAGAAAAAGCTCATAGCTCCCTCCTGTGATATCGGATTTCCGAGTTTTTTTGGCTTTAATCGAAGCGCAAGAGAGAAACCTATGTAAGGGCACAGAAAAGTTTGGATTCTAATATTCAGGGCGAGAGAAACGGCTGAGAAGGTGAAGATGTGTCAGAACTAATGAAGGGACCGACTAGGACTGAGCCCTTCACCAGAAAACGCTCATACCTCCCTCGTGCAATATCGGATTTCTGAGTTTTTCGGCTTGAATCAAAGCGTAAAAGAGCAAGCTTTGCAATGGCACCGAAAAGCTTGAATTCTGAAAGTCTAGGCGAGAGAAATGGCAGAAAAGGTCAAGATGTGTTAGAACTAAGGAAGGGACCGACCGGGACTGCGCCCTTCACTAGAAAAAGCTCATAGCTCCCTCGTGCGATATCGGATTTCCGAGTTTTTTGGCTTGCATCGAAGCGCAAAAGAGTAAGCTATGAAATGACACAGAAAAGTTTAGATTCTGAAACTCCAGGCGACAGAAACGGCTGAAAAGGTGAAGATGTGTCAAAACTGAGGAAGGGACCGACCAGGACCAGGGCGGCTGCACCCTTCATCAGAGAAAGTTCAATCCTCCCTAGTGCAATATCGGATTTCCGATTTTTTTGTTTGAATAGAAGCGCAAGAGAGCAACCTTTGCAATGGCACAAGAAAGTTTGGATTGTGAAGCTCAGGGCGAGAGAAACGGTTGAAAAAGTGAAGATATGTCAGAATTGAGGAAGGGACTGACGAGCACCAGGGCGGTTGCGCCCTTCCCCAGAAGAAGCTCATAGCTCCCTCGTGCGGTATGCGATTTCCGAGTTGTTTGGCTTGAATCAAAGCGCAAGAGAGCAATGCAATGGCACATAAAAGTTTGGATTCTGAAACTCAAGGCGAGAGAAACAGCTGAAAAAGTGAAGATGTGTCAGAACTGAGGAAGGGACCGACTAGGACTAGGGCGGCTGCACACTTCACCAGAGAAAGTTCAAACCTCCCTGGTGCGATATCGGATTTCCGATTTTTCGGTTTGAATAGAAGCGCAAGAGAGCAACCTATGAATGGTACAAGAAATTTTGGATTGTGAAACTTAGGGCGAGAGAAACAGTTGAAAAAGTGAAGATGTGTCAGAACTGAGGAAGGGTCCGACGAGGACCAGAAAAAGCTCATAGCTCCCTCGTGCGATATGGGATTTCCGGGTTTTTTGGCTTGAATCGAAGCGCAAGAGAGCAAGCTATGCAATGGCACAAGAAAGTTTGGATTGTCAAACTCAGGGCGAGAGAAACGGCTGTAAAAGTGAAGATGTGTCATAACTGAGGAAGGGACCGACCAGGACCAGGCTTCACCAGAAAAAGATCATAGCTCTCTCGTGCGATATCGGATTTCCGAGTTTTTTGGCTTGAATTGAAGCGCAAGAGAGCAAGCTATGCAATGGCAAAAGAAAGTTTGGATTCTGAAACTCAGGGCGAGAGAAACGGCTGGAAAAGTGAAGATGTGTCAAAACTGAGGAAGGAAACGACCAAGACCACGGCAGCTACACCCTTCAGCAAAGAAAGCTCAAACCTCCCTCGTGCGATATTGGATTTCTGAGTTTTTTGGCTTGAATAGAAGCGCAAGAGAGCAAGCTATGCAATGGCACAAGAAATTTTGGATTCCGAAACTCAGGGTGAGATAAACGGTTGGAAAAGTGAAGATGTGTCAGAAGTAAGGAAGGGACCGATTAAGACCAGGGCGGCTGCGCCCTTCACCAGAACAAGCTCATAGCTCCCTTGTGCGATCTGGGATTTCCAGTTTTTTTGGCTTGAATCGAAGCGCAAGAGAGCAGGCTATGCAATGGCACAAGCAAGTTTGGATTCTGAAACTTAGGGCGAGAGAAACGGCTGGAAAAGTGAAGAGTGTCAAAACTGAGGAAGGGACCGACCAGGATCAGGCTCCACCAGAAAAAGCTCATAGCTCGCTCGTGCGATATCGGATTTCGAGTTTTTTGGCTTGAATAGAAGCGCAAGAGAGCAAGCTATGTAATGGCACAAGAAAGTTTGGATTTTCAAACTTAGGGCGAGAGAAACGGCTGAAAAAGTGAAGATGTGTTAGAACTGAGGAAGGGACAAACCAACACTAGGGCGGCTACGCCCTTCACCAGAAAAAGCTCATAACTCTCTCGTGCGATATCAGATTTGTGAGTTTTTTGGTTGAGTCGAAGCTCAAGAGAGCAAGCTATGCAATGGCACAAGAAAGTTTGGATTATGAAATTCAGGGCGAGAGAAATGGCTGAAAATTTGAAGATGTGTCAGAACTGAGGAAGGGACCGATCAGGACCACGGCGGATGCGCCCTTCACCAGAAAAAGCTCATAGCTCCTTAGTGCGATATCGGATTTTCGAGTTTTTTGGCTTGAATTGAAGCGCAACAGAGCAAGCTATGCAATGGCACAAGAAAGTTTGAATTTTGAAACTGAGGGCAAGACAAATGGCTGAAAAAGTGAAGATGTGTCAAAACTAAGGAAGGGACCAACCAAGACTAGGACGGCTGCGCCCTTCACTAGAAAAAGCTCATAGCTCGCTCGTGCGATATAAGATATCCGAGTTTTTTGCCTTGAATCGACACGCAAGAGAGCAAGGTATACAATGGCACAAGAAAGTTTAGATTCTAAAACTCGGGGCGAGAGAAATGGCTGAAAAAGTGAAGATGTGTCAGAACTGAGGAAGGGACCGACCAGGACCAGGGCGGCTACACCCTTCACCAGAGAAAGCTCAAACCTCCCCGGTGCGATATCGGATTTCTGAATTTTTTGGTTTAAAGAGAAGCGCAAGAGAGCAACCTATGCAATGGCACAAGAAAGTTTGGATTGTGAAACTCAGGGCCAGAGAAACGGTTGAAAAAATGAAGATGTGTTAGAACTGAGGACGGGACCGACGAGGACCAGGGTGGCTGTGCCCTTCACCAAAAAAAGCTCATAGCTCCCTCGTACAATATGGGATTTACGGGTTTTTTGGCTTGAATCGAAGCGCAAGAGAGCAAGCTATGAAATGGCACAAGAAAGTTTAGATTCTTAAACTCAAGGCGAGAGAAACGGCTGTAAAAGTGAAGATATGTCATAACTGAGGAAGGGACCGACCAAGACCAGGCTTCACCAGAAAAAGATCATAGCTCCTTCGTGCGATATCAGATTTCCGAGTTTTTTTGGTTGAATTGAAGCGCAAGAGAGCAAGCTATGCAATGACAGAAGATGGTTTGGATTCAAAAACTCAGGGCGAGAGCAACGGTTGAAAAAGTGAAGATGTGTCAAAACTGAGAAAGGGACCGACGAGTACCACGGCGGCTGCGCCCTTCACCGGAGAAAGCTCATGGCTCCCTTGTGCGATATCGTATTTCCGAGTTTTTTGGCTTGAATCGAAGCGCAAGGGAGCAAGCTATGCAATGGCACAAGAAAGTTTGGATTCTCAATCTAAGGGCGAAAGAAACGGCTGAAAAAGTAAAGATGACGTAGAACTGAGGAAGGCACTGACCAGGACCAGGCTTCACGAGAAAACGCTCATAGCTCCCTCTTGCGAATCCTATTTCCGTGTTTTCTGGTTAAAATCAAAGCGCAAGGGAGAAGCTATGCAATGGCACAAGAAAGATTGGATTCTGAAACTCAGCGCGAGACAAACGACTGAAAAAGTGAAAATGTGTTAGAACTGAGGAAGAGACTGACCAAGACTAGGGCGGCTGCTCCCTTCACCAGAAAAAGCTCATAGCTCCCTCGTGCGATATTGGAATTATGAGTTTTTTGGCTTGAATCGAAGCGCAAGAAGGCAAGCTATGCAATGGCTCAAGAAAGTTTGGATTCTAAAACTCAGGGCGAGAGAAACGGCTGAAAAAGGGAATACGTGTGAGAACTGAGGAAGGGACCGACCAGAACGAGGCTTCACCAGAAAAAGCTCATAGCTCCCTCGTGCGATATCGAAGTTCCGAGTTTCTTGGCTTGAATTGAAGCGTAAGAGAGCAAGCTATGCAATGACACAAAAAAATTTGGTTATGCAATGTCACAAGAAAGTTTGGATTCTGAAACTCAGGGCGAGAGAAACGGCTGAAAAAGTGAAGATGTGTCGGAATTAAGGAACGGACCAACGTCCAGGACTAGGCCGCTGCTCCGTTCACGAGAAAAAGCTCATAGTTCCCTCGTGCGATATCGGATTTCCGAGTTTATTGGCTTGAATCGAAGCGCAAGAGAGCAACCTATTTAATAGCATAAGAAAGTTTGAATTCTGAAACTCACGGCGAGAGAAACGGTTGAAAAAGTGAAGATGTGTCAGAATTGAGGAAGCGACCGACCAGGACTATGCTGGCTGCGCCCTTCACCAGAAAAAACTCATAGCTCCCTTGTGCGATATCGGATTTCTGAGTTTTTTGGCTTGAATTGAAGCGCAAAATAGCAAGCTATGCAATGGCACAAGAAATTTTGGATTCTTAAACTCAAGGCGAGAGAAACAACTGAAAAAGTGAAGATGTGTCAAAACTGAGGAAGGGACCGATGAGGTCCAAGCTTCACCAAAAAAGGTTCATAGCTCCCTCGTGCGATATCGGATTTCCGACTCTTTTCACTTGAATCAAATCACAAGAGAGCAAGCACTGCAATGGCATAAGAAAGGCTGGATTTTGAAACTCAGGGAGAGAGAAATGGCTGAAAAAGTGAAGATGTGTTAGAATTGAGGAAGGGACCGACGAGGACCAGGGCGGTTGCGCCCTTCACCAAAAAAAGCTCATAGTTCCCTTGTGCGATATCGGATTTTCGAGTTTTTTGGCTTGAATCGAAGCGCAAAAGAGCAAGCTAGGCAATGGCACAAGAAAGTTTGGATTCTTAAACTCAAAGCAAGAGAAATGGCTGAAAAAGTGAAGATGTGTCAGAACTTAGGAAGGGACAGACTAGGACTAGGCTTCACCAAAAAAGGTTCATAGCTCCCTCATGCGATATTGGATTTCCGACTTTTTTCACTTGAATCAAAGCGCAAGAGAGCTGGCACTACAATGGCACAAGAAAGGTTGCATTCAAAAACTCGGGGCAAGAGAAACAGCTGAAAAAGTGTAGATGTGTCAGAACTGAGGAAAGGACCGACCAGGACCAGGGCGGACTGCACCCTTTACCAGAAAAAGCTCATAGCTCCCTTGTGCGGTATCAGATTTCTGAGTTTTTTGGGTTGAATCCAAGTGTAATAGAGCAAGCTATGCAATGGGATAGAAAAGTTTGGATTCTGAAACTCAGGGCGAGAGAAACGGCTGAAAAGGTGAAGATCTGTCAGAACTGAGCAAGGGACTGACCAGGACAAGGGCGGAGTGCGCCCTTCACCAAAAAAAGCTCATAGCTCCCTCGTGCCATATTGGATTTCCGAGTTTTTTAGTTGAATCGAAGCTCAAGGGATCAAGCTATGCAATGGCATAGAAAAGTTTGGATTCTGAAACTCAGGGCGAGAGAAACGGCTGAAAAGGCGAAAATGTGTCA
Organism: Azolla pinnata; assembly: GCA_037176905.1. Classification (NCBI taxonomy): domain Eukaryota; kingdom Viridiplantae; phylum Streptophyta; class Polypodiopsida; order Salviniales; family Salviniaceae; genus Azolla; species Azolla pinnata. Next base: position 100,880 of record JBBBWG010031420.1, on the reverse strand, counting down.
GAACTAAGCAAGGGACCGACCAAGACTGGGGCGGATTGCGCGCTTCACCAGAAAAAGCTCATAGCTCCCTTGTGCGATATCGGATTTCCAAGTTTTTTTGTTTGAATCGAAGCGCAAAAGAGCAAGCTATGCAATGGCACAAAAAAGTTTGGATTCTGAAACTCAAGGCGAGAGAAACAACTGAAAAGGTGAAGATGTGTTAGAACTGTTTGCAAAGAAACGTGGCTTGACAGGTTTGCGCCCAGAGTCTTGTTCAAGCATGAATTGATCTGTCCGAACCAAGTCGCGTCCCAGCAAGGATCGATCTGTTCGGGATCGAGTCTCGTTCTAGCACGAATTGATCCATCCAAATTGAATTGAGGTTTGTGTCCCAGTACGAATCGATCTGCGTGCATTGGCGGGTCTCATTCTAGCACAAATTGATCTGTGTCCTAGCAAGGGACCGATCTTGGCCGCATTGGAGTCTCATTCTACAACAAGGGCATAGATTTGTCTGTTGCAGCGAGTCTCATCTCTCCTATGGATCAATCGGTTCGGCTACAATTCTCGTGCTGAACGGATCTGGCCACACTAGATCATGTTCTCGTACAAATCCAACCGACAACAACGAACCTCTCGATCGGAAGCATCTGTTGGCATAAATTAACCCTAAACCCTAACTCTTAAACGCTGAACCCTAACCCTAAATCCAAAACCTAAGCTTTTAAACCTTGAACCCTAACCCTAACCCTAACCCTAACCCTAACCCTAAACCCTAAACCCTAAACCCTAAGCTCTTAAACCATGAACCCTAACCCTAACCCTAACTCTTAAACCCTAAACCCTAACACTTAACCCTTGAACCTTGATCCTAACCCTAAACCCTAACTCTTAAACCCGAAACCCTAACTCTTAAACCCTAACTCTTAAACCCTAAACCACAACCCTAACCCAATCTCTTAAACCCTAAACCCTAACTCTAAAACCTCGAACCTTGACCCTAACCCTAAACCCTAACTCTTAAGCCCAAAATCCTAACCCTCAAACCCTGAACCCTAACTCTTAAACCTTGAACCCTAACCCTAACCTTAAACCCTAACTCTTAAACCCTGAACCCTAACCCTAGCCCTAAACCCTAACTCTTAAACCTTGAACCCTAACCCTAACCCTAAACCCTAACTCTTAAACCTTGAACCCTAATCATAAACCCTAGCTCTTAAACCCTAAACCCTAACTCTTAAACCCTAAACCCTAACTCTTAAACCCTGAGCCCTAATCATAAACCCTAACTCTTAAACTCTGAACCCTAACTCTTAAACCCTAACCCTAAACCCTAGAAGAACTTGTTCAACCAGCGTTTTGAAGAAGAAACCCTAAACCCTAGAAGAACTTGTTCAACCAGCGTTTTGAAGAAGAAGCCCTAAACCCTTGTCTGTCTGCAAACCCTAGAAAATCGCCATATCCGCGAGCTTCCTTGCTCCTCCGCCATGGCTTCTGCCATCCGCCGCCTCTGCAATCCTCTCGCTCTTCGGACCAAGGAGTGTCAGAACCGCCTCCTCCCTCCGCCGCCCGGCTTCCTCGCAGCGCAGAAGGCTCCCTTCGCCCGCGCCTCGGAAGACGCGGGCGTGAAGAAGAAGAAGAAGAAGAAAGAGGAGAAGAAGAAGAAGAAAGGCGGGCCCGATCCCGCCGCGGCCAGCGACAAGGACCGAGTCCGGTTCGATGACCTCGTCGTCAAAGCTCTGGAGGCTCCATCGCCGGTTCGGTATGTGAAGGAGAAGGAGCGGCTGCGAGAACAGGAAATGGAGAAGTATGGCCTCATGACCAAAGCCCGGCAGATCGAGGTCGAGCAGGAGAAAGCAAAGGAGAAATCTCTGAAGAAGACGAAGAAGAAAGCTTCCTCGAGCGAGAAAGAGGACGGAGCAGCAGAACAAGAGGAAGGAGAAGAAGAGAAAGGAATGGCGGGGCAAGAGAAGGAGACGGTTCCTCTGACGAAAGAAGAAGGGATGCGGCTGGCCAAAGCGTACAGCAGGTTATTAATGCGAGAAGACAGGAAATTTCAAGCAGGAGCGACGATTAGGCTCAGGTTGAAGAGAGAAGCCATAGCTGCGTTACCTCTTGGATTACAAGAAGCTGCCAGGGTTCCAGATATGGCGCCGTTCCCTGGTCTTTCTCCTGCTACTCTCACCCCTCCAATCCCGGGATTTGTTTATGAATACGACCGAAGAGGTGATAAACGAGCATCCGAATAGGTACGATCCTTTTTCTTCTTCCTCCATTCTTTGTAGATGTTTTGAAGTTCAAGCGTGGACTAAGGCTTGATTATCTTTTCGTCTTCTTAGCTCGTTAATTTTGTCAAATCTTGTGGAAGATTTTCTTCCGGTTTCTCATCAGGTTTGGACTTCTTCTCAGTGTTAGGTTCGAACATTATTTTCTCAAAACTTTCATCATCTTTCTCTTCCTTGTTAGATTCTAACTTGGATTTTGCTGTATTGTGAACAGCTTATGTTTAGTTCATTCTTCTATTTCTATATTTGATTTTTTTACATGGGTCGATTTCACAATCAGTGTCACGCTTCTTATCCTTTGTCAACATAGCAGAAGTGAGATTTTAGATGATGTAGTGTTATTATGTTTCAATCAGGCACCACTTTTTCCTTCTTTATCCACTTCTTTTCCTTTTTGTTTTTCTCAAACAAGCATGAACTTTCCTAATCAAGCATGAACTTTTACTTCTTGCTTTCTTTTCCTTAGTGTTAGTGTTTACGTGATCTTGAAATCAACTTCCACGCCTTCTTTTCCATAATTTTCTTTTTTTTCTCAGTATGCTGTGTCTTTTAGATGCTTTCAAAAGTTTAAACTTTGGTGTCCATGAGCAGGCATGATTTTCGCCTTCCGTGATGTTACCTGCTTCCATAGTGTATGTGGAGGGATTTTGCTGTAAAGATCATCACAACTCATCACACATCAACTTAAATCCAGAAGATTAAAAAAATCAGCAAGGAACATCTTCTCTACAAATCAGATTCCCTTCTTTGTATGCAAAACATGCTTGCATTGTCAAGGAAGCGACTTCTTGTGCAGGTTCTGGCTCTTTTCCTTTTGTTAACTTGAGATACGAAGGTTTTTATTCAGTTGAATTCTGGGATCGTTGGCCATAGAAGATTAATCATGATCAACAGTCACGCATTCATTGATAAACAAATGAGTGAAGGATCAGTTAATAACGGATGTAATGAAGAGGTTGTGCATTTGGGAGAGTTTTTGAAATAATAATCAGACTATTTGAGGGAAGTCTATTTGAAAATTTGATTAACAGTGACTAATATAATATTTTCCTCTTTCAATGAATGGAAGTTTAAAGAGAGAGGTCAATAGCATTATCCGATATGTTTTTAATGCAAGGAAAAAGGGGAGTATTCTTCAGAATTTCGAAATTTGTATTATGGTGGGGTAGATTATTTACCAATTTAGTCAACATACTGCATCACGCAATAGGGCTGTAATCTGAACAGGAACTTCCATGGCCTACTTAAACTATTAGACTCCAACGAACGAGAGGAGATAAGAATCATGCTTATCATACTTGTATTTTGGGTTCAGAGCATTGTTGACATAGCCACAATTACCATGTTTGTAAAACAAGCTGATTTTCAAGGCCACTCTTTTGGATATTCGCAAGTGATGTATTTTGGTAGTTTTTAGTAACAAGGCATATCAGTAAGTACGCTTAGTCTCTGGTACGATGATGGAAGTACAGTAACTGTTTCATGTATTTTTGGATTCTGGCAGTTGCCCAGTACAGTAATTGTTTCATATTTTATCCTTGCTCATGAGATGCACCTGTCCACAGAGAATCCATTTTCCTTGCATCATTCCTGCAATATAATTCACATTCTGTGGGAAATCTAGGACCATAATGTACGTTTTTTCTTCTTAGAATGGATCTTCTGTATTACTATTTTATTACTAAATATTCTCAAACAACCTGATTTACTTAAAAAATTCTTTTATTTAATAAGAAATAGATTTATCCTACTGATTTGGCTCTTGGATGAATTGATAAATGCAAGATAGCTTAGTGTCTGCTTTCATGCATATATGCCTGCCTACACTTATAAAATTGTAATTAATATGTTGCGCATCAACTCTTAGTCCGGCTCATAGAAAACCTTGATATTATAATAAATAAATAAAGCTAAGAATTTATTAAAAATACTCATAAGATTATGTTTATAAATTGTGGTAATAGTGTGGTAGTGGTAACTCATTGCGGGATTACTTTTATTAGGAGGTCAATATATATTATCATATCATAGTGTTTGTTTCACAATCATAAGAATGCAGAGGTAAGTAATCCCTAATTGATTTCCTAGACACTAGGATGCCAGCCTAATCATCCTTAGTTAACACTCTTTGTGGGCTTCAAGATGTGTCATATGCATGCAACTTGTCACTACAAATCAACATCTGCATGGTTGCAACAGTCTGAATGATAAGTATTTTAAATAAAACATGATTTTATACTGCAACCACTGGCAAACAAAGCTCTTATTAATGTCTATATATGGAAAGATGATTTATGGCATGTTTCTCTTGTATGATGCTTAAAAGTAATCGGCATATGCATGATACCTTACTAGTGATTAGTGGCATATATTAATATGGGTTAAGCGAGTGCTAACAGAAAACCTTTGTGAAGTATTTGTTGAATCATTGTCTGCCAAATTGCTATTTTTGTATGTTATCACCTCAAATAGGGACCGAGAGTGGTTGAGAAGTGAAAGGCTCAGTCGAATGCGCAGTGGAATGCTCAACGGTGTGCACTGTGCTAGTTCATTCAGCATAGATTGATTGGTATCATTGGCAAAGCTAGTTCAGCAAGAAGAGTACTGCAATGAAGAAGGTGAATAGCAGATTTGAAGAACAAAATCGATTTCGAATTTGTGTTAGTCTTATTTAACAGATACCAGGGCAGAGCATGTTGCTCAGGACATAAGTAAGCAGACATGGTGACTTTCATATATCTACTGCTATTTTGGACGAATCAAGGTTGCTATGGATTAATGCTATTGCTTTGGTGAGCTCGGATTTGAACTGAAAATTTCCTCTATCAAACAGCACAATTTCCTTTTCCCATGGTCTCACTCAAGGATGAACATGGGGTTTGTTTGTTAGTTCCATGTATAACGTAAAACCATCAGCTGTCCGAGAAGTTGGATAATGTGTGTTGCGAAATAGACAATGTGAGCATAGATACCATAAAATACTATATCCGTGCTTGACAAAATCAATTATTAAAAACATTGCTTGTTAGTGGGATCACATGCTTTTTCAAATGAGGGTGATGGGTGCCATTATCATGGACTCCCATCCTTATGTAAGTCTGTCTATCGCCTTACAAAATGCTCTCGTAGCCATAGATATAGCAATAGGGTATGACGCAATCGTGGTTCTTGTTAAGAAGACTCCACAATTGACATTGTGCTTTTCTTGAAAGCCTTCCTCGTTGTTGTCCTCTGATGACACACGTGGATAGAGCAGATTAAGCATGAACTGATCGACTCTTTGTATACACTAAGAGTTTGGATCCAAACTTGGGCAACATTAGAAGAAGCATAAACAACTGAGATAGTTTGGATCCATACCTAGGCAGCATTAGAAGAAAGCATAAACAACTGAGAGTTTGGATCCATACCTGGGCAAAGCATCGGAAGAAGCAATAAACAATTGGCGGAAAGGCACTGATACATACACGACCACAGCTTTTCAGATCGATATCGGGACGAAGTAAAGCATGACTCGTTGGGAAAGACTTGGATTGATCCCCGAACAAAGTAAAGCACGAATAAGCATCTGAAGTTACCATTTCCTTTGCTGAATGGTCCCAAAACCAATTTCTTAAGCAATGCCAAGTTTTTTGCTTGGTTGAATGCCCCCAAAACCTTTGAAATTGTTCGGTGTGGAGCATTGTGGGCGTTTTTGGAGCATTGTGGGCGATTTGGGAGCATTGTGGCGATTTGGAGCATTGTGGGCGATTGGAGCATTGTGGGCGATTTTGGAGCATTGTGGGCGATTTGGATAGAACACGTTCAGAATGTTGACGAGCTTGAAGCAGAAGACGCGGGCGCTCTTCTTCTGCATCCTAGCCTTCCTTCTCCTGGCCACCCTAGGTAACCCCCACGCCCTCCCTCTCCTCCTCTCTCGTGTATGCGTCTCTGTGTGTCTGCGTAAAGGGATGAGCGAGCCAAGAGAGGACGAAAGAGATTGTTTAGTGAGTAAGGATGGAGTCAAAGAGAAGAGATCGAATGAAGGTCAAACAGGAGAGTGATCGGATGAAGATAAAACAGAGGGATTCGGTATCTTTGACCTCGTATAAGAGACAAAGGAACGGTTATGTCCTGGTAAGATCTGATACCTTTGTTAAGATTTTTCTTGGAAAGAAGAGACAGATGAAAAACCATATGCAATTTGGCTTAATCTAAATGCCGAAATGTGGCCTTTAGATCAAAAGAACGATTAAATCATAGTGAGATCTGGTACATTTTTCATGCTGACGTCTTAAAGTGCTTCACATGCATATAAAAGACCATAGAAATTTATGTATCACTGCGATTATATAGCATGTTTTCCTTCAAATTCCTGATGACATCTGAGAGCAACCCTTTGGCATATGAGGCAAAATGGTGGTTTCAAATATTAGTAAATTTGAATTATCCATCCGAAACAGGCATAAGACTCCTAGAGATCCATGATACGATCGAAATGCACGAGATGGCCTCACAATTGATAGCAATTCTTGACACTATTTAACACGCATTTAATGTATAACGGTGGTAAGGGAACATGTTATCAAGTATTAACTGGAGCAATTGAACGAATTTTTGATGGATTGCTTTTATGTGCCCTCTGGCATTATTGACTTCAAAATTCCAAAATCACCTACAAGACCACTCCAGCGAGATCTGGTTCAAATTCTGTAGATGCATAAGAACTAGGAAATAAACATAGAGTGAATGAGTTACTATGATATTCTACTGTATTGGCATTACAGTAGGACTAGGATGTAAACTACATTGTTATCTTCTGCTTATGTCAATAAGTGAAGGATCAAATGGTGATGATCATCTATCTGTACAAAACCCTGTCATCATCTCATATCGTCAAATGTGTCCTTTCACTGTATCTCGAGAGTCAATCAGACCACAATCTGAAATATGAGAGCGCTGTCCTACCAACAGAGTCTCTTTGCTGTGGCGCCACAGTGTGGTGGGGAGTATTCCACTATTGTCATTTGAAAGCAAAACTTCGTGTTAATAATGGCTGCATGAGGACCAAAATCTCAGTGTTAATGGGAAAGTATAAAACCTAATGTATCCCAGGCTGTTGGGGACCAACAAAGTGAAGCATGTAAATGCAGATTCTTAAGAACTTTTCCTTTGGGAATTGAAAGTTGAGAATTGTATCACCCTACACTAGTTTGGAACTCTCCAAAAATCTCTCTCCGAATCTCTTCATGCAGCAGAATCATAAGTTGAGTACGTCATTGGCAAAGTTTAATGTTCATATTGCTTTTCCATGACTTGTTCCCTTTTGAGCTGCAAAGGCAGTCTTTAGAGTGGCTACCAACGTTAATTAATGTTATCGCCTATTTAAGTTTTATCTGTTGAAGTTGATGCCCTTTTCTTCTTTGTTTTGAAATACTTTCAAGTTCCTTATGTTAAATGTAATAGGAAATACTCAAGTACGGTTGCAAATCATCTCAGTACAGTAAACAAATGTCTGTTTGAGCAGCTGAAAAGGCAAGGCAATTTGTTGGTGATGATGAGTCTTCACAAAGCGGTAAATTTACCTGGATCAACTGCTTTGACATGGGATATGGCACATTGGCATGTCTCGCTAAAGAAGGGACGAAGTCGTATGTGTACAACGTAAGAGGAGGTCACATTGCGAGGATGAGGCAAAGGTCTTATGAGATAGCATATGCAAATGCACTGGCTCAAGGAAGAACACTGCAAGATGCATTGAAGGAAGCCAATCTCGCGGGGAAGAAAGCTGAAAAGCTGGCCTCCAGGCACACGCAACGGATATTGGGGCCCCTGTCGTCGGCAGCATGGGATACGTTCGAAGCTCTTTACTACGGTGGTACTCTGGTGGAGGCTATCTCAAGAGGTATAGGAACCATAGGGGGTGCTTACTGGGGAGGTCTCCAAGGAGAGCAGAGTCTGGGCCGTATAGGCTACTTCTTCGGGAGCCATATCGGAAGCTGGGTAGGGGGGAGAGTTGGGCTAATGGTGTTTGACATATCAAATGCTGCGCATTTCTTCGTAAATGAGTATCTCATCCAAGGAAATAACATGGGCAGCGTAGATATGATGCCCTCTCCCGAAGAAACCATCAACAGTGAGTTCTAGTGTTTCGACGGTCTTTGATGAAATATACATAATACATACAGATGTCCATAGCCTGCTGCATATTTAGTCATGCCCAATACATGTCATAAAGATTTAAAGATTTGGAATTTCTACACTTTGGGATGGGCTCAGTGGTATCAGCTCCATTGGGCATGAAACTGTGTGATCTTGCTGAGCCTTCTCAACATTGTATAAATTAATCTGGCGATATGTATTTGTTATTCTGTGCATTTTTTTCAAGGTTTCTCATTGAAGCAGAGCCATATTTGTTTCCTTTTTTTGCTGAAATGCCAAGCATGATCAATCAAAATCCATGGCTATTTGCATGTCGATGACATTATGAACTTGCATTTGGTCAGATGATCTTTGCAAACTATTTTTGGCACAGAAGCTAGTGGCCATATGTATCTGTTATTCTGTGCTTTAATCCAGGGTTTCTCAATGAAGCAGGACCATATTTGTTTCTTTGCTGAAATGCCAAGCATATTCAGATCAGAATCCATGGCCATTTGCATGTCGATGACATTATGCTAATCTTTGCAAAATATTCCGGCACAGAAGCTACTGGCCATATGTATTTGCTACTCAGTGTTGTTTTTTCAAGGTCTCTCATTGAAGCAGAACCATATTTGTTTTTTTTTTTTTGCTGAGATTGCCCAATGCCAAAAGGATAAGTTGATCAAATCCATGGCCATATTGCATGTTGATGACATTAGGAACTTGCATTTGGTCAGATGATCTTTGCAAAATGCTTAGGCTCAGAAGTTTGGCTGATTGAAGAACTATATACATACTACAAGATCTTCATGTGAAACTTCTTTTACTGATAAATTCTATAATATGCCTCTTGTAATTCTTATACCATGGTAAGATGATCGAGGTCGGTCTTTGTCTCTCCTCTTCGAGAGTTTTGGTTTGGATCCATTCATTTACGACCGATTTAACCGGACTGTAATTTGTGCAAAATCGTCGGAATTGATCGATTGGCCGACGTGAAAGAAAGGTCACGGGGTTCGATTCCTTCCATTTTTCGATCAAGTGTCGGGTTTTCGGGCATAAACTAATTGTCGTGTTTTTGCGGATCGATTGATCAGCAGATGAGAAGCTTGAATTCAGGCTGCAAAGTATCTGTCACTCTCTTCGGCCATGAGAAGCATGAATCCCTGACATCTATCTGTTCACATCTAATTTGGCTTCTACGAACCCGCCACATCACTCTGCCTTCTGGCCAACCACAAGGTGCCACATGGCATCCGAATGGAGAGCCACGTCACCGCCGCCGCCATCATCATCATCATCATCATCATCATCATCATCATCATTGCCACCGTCACCATCACCAGCATCATCACCATCATCACCGTCATCAACAGCGAGAGCAGCATCCGCGTCGACAGCTGTAGCAGCAGAACATCACTCACCACCACGATCATCGGCGTCATCGTTTCACCGTCGCCGTCACATCGTCATCGCCGCATCACCATCACCATCTCGTCGCCACCGTCGTCGTCATTGATGCATCATCATCGCCTATCTCGCCACTGTCATCATCACCGCCACCATCATCATTGCCCATTGTCATCGCCATCACCGCCAGCACCATCGTCATCATCATCATCACCGTCATTGTCGTCATTGCCGCCACCACCACCACCATCGTCATCATCATCATCATCATCATCACCATCATCATCATCATCATCATCACCATCATCATCATCATCATCATCCTCGTTGTTGCTACCGTCATCGTCACCGTCGTTTTGTCATGCCGTCACCACCATCGCAATCACCATCACCATCATCATCACCATCATCACCATCACCATCACCATCATCACCATCACCATCACCCTCATCACCATCACCATCACCATCATCATCGCAATCACCAGCACCATCATCACCATCACCATCACCATCACCATCATCATCGCAATCACCATCACCATCACCATCACCATCACCATCACCATCATCATCACCATCATCACCATCACCCTCATCACCATCACCATCACCATCATCATCACCACCAAAACCATCACCACCACCATCACCATCACCACCACCATCACCATCACCACCACCATCACCATCACCATCACCATCACCATCACCATCACCATCACCATCACCATGACCATCACCATCACCATCACCATCACCATCACCATCACCATCACCATCACCATCACCATCACCACGACCATGACCATGACCATGACCATCACCACGACCATGACCATGACCATGACCATCACCATCACCATCACCATCACCATGACCATGACCATGACCATCACCATCACCATGACCATGACCATGACCATCACCATCACCATCACCATGACCATGACCATCACCATCACCATCACCATCACCATCATCACCATCACCATCATCACCATCATCATCACCACCAAAACCATCACCACGACCATGACCATGACCATGACCATCACCATCACCACCACCATCACCATCACCACCACCATCACCATCACCATGACCATGACCATGACCATGACCATCACCATCACCATCACCATCACCATGACCATGACCATCACCATCACCATCACCATCACCATCACCATCACCACCACCATCACCATCACCATCATCATCACCATGACCATCACCATCACCACCACCATCACCACCACCATCACCATCACCATCACCACCATCTCTGCAACTTGAACCTGTCACATCTTCCAGTTGGGCTCCAGGGAGTTCAGTTCTTTTTCTGAAAGTGATGGGCTTCTCACCTTCGAGAAGAAGAAGAAATGGATGGCATGTGGGCGATTTCGTCTCCTTCTTCCCCTCTGTCTGTGCGTGTGATTTCCTGCTTTTATGGTGGGCATCGAATCCGTTGATTCCAGGATTGGGTAGATAGATAGATGTCCTGGATTTCATCTTATCCTGAGACATGGCGACGAAGAAAACCGGAGGAAGATAAAGCAAAGAGGCAGGGAAGAGGAAAGAAAGAGAAGGAAGAAAGACAGACACAGAGACAGAGACAGAGACAGAGAGACAGAGAGAGAGGCAGAGTGAGATTTGATGGTGTAGTGGGCACAGGTGCAGGAGTCATTCGAAACCTACCTTTTCTTCACTTCACTCCTCTGGTATTTGTAGCTGCTGCTGCTGCTGCTGCTGCTGCTGATGATGATGGTGAGGTTATAGAGAGGCGATTACTACTGTGTCTGAGAGAAAGAGAGAGGTGTTGGAAACAGAGAGTTTGTGCCCGCGGGCAGGGAAGGTATTGCTTTTGCTGAATCCAGAAAGCATCAAGAACCCACAGAAAAGACAGACAGACAGAAAGAACGAAAGAAAGAAAGAAAGAAGAAACGGCCCAGACAGACAGACAAAGGTATTCTGATTTCAATCTCTAGGACCAAACCTGCATGCATCCATGCCTGCTTACATGAAGACATACTGAAATCAGAGAGGAGACAGAGAAGAAATACATGTTTCTGAACCGCCCAAGGTCTTGGATCAAGCATAGATTTCAAGCTCCAGGACCAGGCCTGCATACATTCATGTCTGCTTACATGAAGACATACTGAAATCAGAGAGGATACAGAGAAGAAATACATGTTTCTGGACCCCCAAGGTCTTGGATCAAGCATAGATTTCAAGCTCCAGGACCAGGCCTGCATACATCCATCCATATCTGCTTCTTACATGAAGACGTACTGAAATCAGAGAGGATACAGAGAAGAAATATATGTTCTGATCCCCAAGGTCTTGGAATCAAGCTTAGATATATATATAAAGTCCATCCATTCTGACTTGCATCTGGCAGAATGATTTCGTTGCTGGATGCACACAATGTGCGGGTGATAGGCTCTGGAGAAGAGGTTGTGGTGCTGGGTCATGGGTTCGGAACTGACCAATCGCTCTGGAAGCAGGTCATACCTCACCTCGTCGATGACTACCGCCTCATCCTCTTCGACAACATGGGCGCAGGATCGACAAATCCTGACTATTTCAGCTTCGAGCGATACTCCACCCTCCATGGCTATGCCTATGACCTCCTCTCGATCCTCGAACAGCTCCAGGTCACTTCGTGCATGTACATCGGTCACTCCGTCATGGGCATGGTCGGCTGCTTGGCTTCCATCGAACGCCCCGATCTGTTCACCAAGCTCATCCTTGTCTCTGCTTCTCCCAGGTGAAAAAACGAAAATGGAAAAAAGAAGTGGGGTTTCCGAGAAATTTATGTCTCTTTTTCTTATCATTCGTTTTCCTGTTTTGAGGCTGCTTAGGACGTGTGGATTCATGTTAGGGTAGCAAACTTTTCCTTGCTTGTGTACTGGATTTTTGCAACTGTTATAGTTGTGTATTAGGATAATGATTCCCTCCTGTTCCTAGACTGGCGTTTCCAGGTCATTTCTAGACTGGTTGTGTGAAGTATGTAGTTGTACGTGAGGATAGCAAACTCTCTTCGTTTATATCTTGGTTTTTCGAATCATCGCGAAATATGTAGTAGTATGCCAGGATATCAATTCTTCCTCTTTTGTTTCAGACTGGCTGTCAACTATTGTTAGGATATACATAGTTGTATGTTAGGGTAGCATTTCTTCCTCGTTTAAGTGCTTGTTTTGCTGCCTAAACAGATACATGGTTGTATTGTATGTTTGGATGATAACCTTTCGTAGCCTTGAAAGGACTTATTTTGTCCGAGTTATTTGTCAGGATTGATTACTTCCTGCATCCTTGTGAGAATTCATTGTTACCTGTGTTTGTGTCTGGATGAATACATCTTATAAATAAATGAACGTTTTGGTATGTAATGTTCTATGTGATGGTGGAGCGTATACTTATGTGGCTATTTATGTATTAGGTTCAATACATTGTGGAAATGAATGAATACTGTCAATACATCTCACAATAGAATTGAACCTCAGGTGTAAATGTAAGTGCTTTTGTTAGTGTATGTCTGTTCATACACTTCAGTAGGGATGGTTATACTTAGGGTTGATATATTTAATCATGTCGCTGAAATTTAGCCAGCATATGTTGTTATATGTTAATGATCCATTTATGCTATCAGATGATTAAGCTAAAAAATGTTTGTACTTTGTGTCAGATCTAAAAAAGAGTGTATTCATATATGTTTTATCTGGAAGTTTGGCAAAACTTGGTTTTTGGATGGTGCAAGAATAGCTTTGTGGAGAATAACTTAGAAGATAGATTATGTGACTGAATGGGTGGGACATGGATGCTTTCTGTCAACGATGTCTTATCAAGCTGCAGATTGTTGTCAGAATTTTGATGAGCAGACATGCTACTTTCTCTTAAAACTGTCATGGGCTTTTGAAAAAGTGTTAACTTGATCTCAAACCTATATTTTACCTCTCCTTTCTACAGGTATTTAAATGATGTGGATTATTTTGGAGGGTTTGAACAAGAGGATCTCGATCAACTCTTCGAGGCAATGCAGTCTAACTTCAAGGCATGGGTGTCTGGTTTTGCACCGCTAGCGGTGGGTGATGACATGGATTCCTTTGCGGTGCAAGAGTTCAGTAGGACCCTTTTCAACGTAAGACCAGACATAGCATACACAGTCGCGAAAGTCATATTCGAGAGCGATTTCAGGGGTATTTTACCATATGTCACTGTGCCATGCCATATCTTACAGAGCACGAAGGATCTCGCAGTGCCAGTAGTGGTTTCGGACTACTTGCATCAACGCCTCGGATGTAAGAGCATTGTGGAGATTCTCCAAACCGAAGGGCATTTGCCTCAGCTCAGTTCTCCTAATGTGGTTATCCCCGCACTGAGACGGCACTTGTCGATTCAATTGTGAAGAGGTTTTCGTGAAGAAGATGTTTCAAACATGGACGATGATGGTTGTGGTGTTTCAGAATGTCATGCTTCGATTTGGATCTCTGTCAATCAGAGGCTGCTTTGTCAGCTTCCTTCATGAATGCAGCACAACATGATAGATTGATGCCATTAAAGAGTGTCATGCTGCTTTCATTCGTATCTGTCTTTATCAGAGGTTGCCTTGTCAGCTTTTCCTAAGTGAATGTATCTTAACATGGTGTTCGGAGTGTCGTGCTTCATTTGGAATCTCTTATCATCAAAGCTTTGCTTTGTTAGCTTCCTTCACCGAAGCATCATGGCATGGTGATCGGTGCCGGACTGCTCAGGGAAATATGAAATCACACCATAAACAGTTTCCCTGGATTGTTCACTGATCATGTAGACTCTGACACAGTTCCTGCAATTCCAGTTTATTTGTTCTTTTGATTCGACCATGTTGTCTTGTAATTTTTCTTTTTGCTGTTGTGACTGGGGTTATCTGTTTCCTAATCACCCTAAACGTGGAGAGAAGTTGAGATTTGACGCTGCAGAGTTCTAACTGCCATGGTCAAGGAGCTTCAAATTGCTATGGAATCATGGGGACAGAGATTGTTCATATGCATGAATGCACAGCATGCTTGTAAGAGGTTTGTTTTAGCTGATGGAATGGGACCATGCAACTCCATAAGGATGCAAGATTCCAAATCTTCTGTAATGATTTATAGTCCTCTCCAAGAGGAAATGCTTTCATGTTTTAGAATGTAGATTTGGATTTACGCAAATGCTTAATTGGATTGATAGAGTGCGGAAATTGAAGATCTAGTGTGGGTTTCAGTTATGCCCATAAAACAAGTTTTGGGTCTTATTTGGAAGCTGATAAAACAGGTTGATATAAATCATTAGTGCATGTTCCCAGTTCTGAATTTTTCACACAACATGGTTTCTCAAATACCAGGGCTGGAATCAAAGGTAGTAAGCAAATGCCATTGAAAAATTAACCACATGTAGGAGGTATATGAAGCTTTACTGCACACCATTTGAAAGACTATCATTTGCATATGTGACTCTAAAATGACAATCTTCTTCTACAGCCAAGACAACAGTCGGACTTTCCCATTGTAACAGTTAGTCTTAAGGACACCATCAATCTCGTCTATTGTGAAACAATTACTATCTTTTCAGCAATCAAAATGGTTTCTGAATTGAACAAATTCAAGTAAGGATGATATGAAATTAACCAAGCAGTCGTGATTTGTCTCTCATAAAGCCAAATTTTGACCTTTTCTAAAGATCAGCATTCGCGATCAATCATACTATAATGCCAGATGTATATGTACATTTCCCAAGCTCTAATATACACGCGACGGATGTAAGCATTCTTGAAATCTTTCATTGTGGGTGAAGATCAGCCACAACAAAAACATCTCTTAGGTGCTCAGTTCTTTGAAGAAAAGAAGACTCCTAGACTCACTAGGACTCCTTATGATTTCCATCAGTAACTTCATCGCACCTCTTTCGGCCATACATCACCCTTCCTAGACTATACTACTACTCCATGTTTGATCTGAATTTGGACAAGGACATCTCCTTTTGCCGGAATTTCTTTGTCCGCAGCCTCAGCTTGTCCCTTTGCTCATGGATTCTTCTTAAGCCATTGCCAACAATCACCGTAGAGTAGATTACATGAGTGATTATCGGTGCCAGAATGTTTCCAGTCTGCGGATTAACGTGGGCAAATAGATTGATAACAGTCGTGTTAGGATTGATAATAAATGCATTTAGAGAAAATCACAATACAAGAGAGAAGAGGGACAGTGCCTTCTCTGTATGTCAGGAAAACTGCATGGTGGTGAATGAAAGATGAATGCACATTCAACTTTTGACATTAATTCCCTGATTCCAGATTCAATTACAGTTACCTGTAGCCATTCAAATCCAAGATACAGCGCCAACAGTGAATCCAGGAGTGGAGAGTATATTCTCCTCATCTGCCTACGCTCATACCAAGCTATTCACAAAATTCCCACAACGAAGATCAATTCAATTCATGTTACTTAAAATCAATCATTATCAGAATGCATCCAATTCATGTTGTCTGAATCAATGGAATGGTAATGGATGGCTCAGTGTCGGTACCTGAAAAGCTTCTCTTCAACTCAAGAGTAGAAGAGCAATTCCTCTCAACTCTTGTGATAACATAGGCTGGATCTGCACAAAGAAATATTGGAGAAGCAGATGATTATATTGCACAACAAATATAACCAGAGAGCACTTTCAAAAATGCTTATCCATTGCTACAGCATGACATATTGAATACCTCAAAAAAAACACAGCTGTGAGGAAATATGCCTCTTCAGAGCAGACACTGTAACCAATATAGTGTGTCTTTCTACTTGCAACTACAAATATTGAACATAGACCTTTGTGACTGTGACTAAGAATGTAACTATGTTGCCTACATACAGGTAAATATGTGAACTGACCCAGAATTTGCAGTCATTACATATATTTATTGCTACCCACAGACTAGTAGAGAATTGATCAAAATGAAGGGACAAAATGCATATACCTTGTGGGAATGAAGAGATGAAAAGGATAGATCCAGTAAGGGCAGCAGTGATGACAGCTGCTACAGCATGAGCAAATGGAGCGATAAAGGGGAAAACACCTGTCTGCAATTCCAATAGAAACCTACATGAATAGATGTTGTTCCAATCCATTCACACCATAATTTTACCACTTACGTAGGGACAATGAATTTCATATCCTATATGGAAAACAAATGCAAGGATTACCAGTGCCGCAACACCAGGGAAGGGTCCACTAATTGTACCATCACCAAGAAAAGCATGTGCCAAGCCCCCCTATGAAACCATCACGCAACCTCTAAGCTTGATGTATACAAATGCTTGATAAGACCTTCCAGAACATACAAAGGAGAAAAACGCTTACTTGGATTGCAATTCTAAAGAAGAACTCTTCTGCTACAGCATCCATCATCAACATAAACACAAGCTGTAGGACCAAAAAAAAACGAATAGAACATAATCAGAGAGAATCGATCTCCATGGAAAGTAATTCCTGTATCGGTATCTACCTGACAGGGAGACATGCCAACAAAAAAGCTCAATAATTCTTCATCCTCCACATCTCTGATGGCCCTAGCAGCAGGGGATTTTCTTACCACTTCATCCTGTAAGTATTCAACCATCAACAAATGAGTAATCACCTCAGATGACTAATCCTATATTAATCCTAAAATTGTTCAACAATTCTATGAACTAGTCACCTTACATGAAAATCATATACCAAATAAGACCATGTGATAGATCATCTACTAGTCAGTTTATTAATCAACCAATCTTTGTTCGTCGACTGATATCCCGTCAACCCATCAAGTGACAATAAATTTGATCAATACATTGATTTAATGATGTATTTATCTGCATGATTCCCTCCACAAATCAAGCAAACTACTTTCATCCACTAACCCAGTATGACTAAAGAAATCATGATATCACTCAATTAATCTTGTACTAAACGAGATTACGTAATAGATAGAGCACCCACCCACTGCTAACTCAATCCGTTGATTGATGAATCCAATCCATCAAAATATCAATCCAATCCACACCGATAGATCGATATCAACTTCTCTACTGATACATCTACTGACTCCTAGAGTGATAAATTTAGTAATTGGCTGGTTGATCCAACCATTTGTTGGAACTCTCACTAATGTTGCGTGATAAAGGAAATGGATGAAATGGAAAATAAATAGAACGAGAAAGCTAGTTCATCTGACCACTTCCTCACCACAATAAGAGACGGACCTGAATCCCTATCAATGTCCTATACCACCAAAGGCTGTACCATGGGATATGACAGTAGGCATGGACAACACTTACTTACCATGAGGTTAGGAAATACTAGACTAAAACTAACTTATGGTCCCTCATGGTTATGTCCATAACACTATCAACTAACAAAAGATTGATTAATCCATCAGCTGAACGATCTATCCATCTCTATTCATCCCTCAATTTCATATACCCGTTTATCCACAAATGTGGTTATATCTCAGAGTGCAGCTTACATCAAGTATTAAAAGCAGAACCATCATCGGGGGCACAGCAAATCCTAATCCTTGCATAACAGCATGAGGGCACATATCGAACCCGCCTGCATTGTCAAGCCCAGTAAAATGACAAATTCCCTGAGCAGTGAAGGCCATTACAGCATATACACCTATAAAGAAACATCATAGAAAAGATGAGGTAATTGAATTGGTAATGTACACCATTTTGATGCAATGAAAAAATAAGAAAAAATGGTGTCAGCAACAAGAACACTGGTATTTGGGATGCAATCAGAAAAATGTATTTGGAAAGGTATTAGTGATATGAGAACAATGATCACCTAGGGATGAAATCTGGTGTACTTAGTGTTTTCCTCTTATTTTGATAGGGCTACCGTGTGTTCTACTTTCGTATGCAAAGCTTCTGCAAAGTTGCAATGAGGAAAATTTGGCATTCGTAGTAATGCATTGAGAAACGATAGTACCAGTATGTATAATATATCCATACTCAATTGTATAAGTACTCAATGATATGTAGTGATATCGGTACCCAATGATTGATGTTGATCATCATACAATCAGACGAAAGTATAAGTTTTGAGTGAAATTACTGTGTATCCAATGAAAAGATGATGATTTCAATAGTACCGATATCATACTGAATGAGTTCAGTTTTAATGCAATCAGCAAACCATTGCATTAGTAGTCATGCAAATGAGAAGAATTAGAAGCTGTTCTATTGTGTTTCTAACTGATTGGTGTACTTCGTTAACTTTCTTTTTTACTCTAATATCTTGCTTTACTATGCTAGTGAAATGTTTTTCTGTACTAATGGACATGTTTTTCTATATTCCTGAAATGTTTTTTCTATATTAATGGTATGTTTTCCTATACTGATAACAGGTTTATCTATGTTTTTCTAAATTCCTGAAATGTTTTTTCTATATTAATGGTATGTTTTCTATACTGATAACAGGTTTATCTATCTATACTGCTAACATGTTTTCTATACTAATTTAAAAACAAGCTACCAATGTTTTTCTACGGTAACGTTTTTAGGGTATTGTTTCTACGCTGTCTACTGTTTACCTAGAATTACATCCTTTCTATATTAATGACTTCTTTGTGCTACAATTACATCCATTTTCCAAGCTGATAGCTGTTTTTCCATGCTAAGAATTTGTTGTTCTACACTAACCTGCACTGTAAACGATCCGAAAACCCGCTCCTATTTGTTCTTGAGTAGGTTCGGTTTCTTCATTCTCCCTAACAGATCTTTCTCCTGCCAAGTTGGAGTTATTCTGTGTGTATTCAGAAATATAAAACCCTAGTCACCAGACAAATTCAAGACAGAGAGTCTAACAATAGTCCCAACCGGATCAAACAATACCAAAAGCTGCAGAGCTCAGCATGTTCACCAAACAACAAGAAAAAACCCTAATTATCAGATGATTCACCTAAGCCCCAGCTGAAGCTCTTCGGTGTGTGTCCAAAAAATAGAAAATCCTGAGCACCAGATATTCAAGATAGAGCTACTAGCAACCACCCTAACCATATCAGAGAATTCGAGAAAACTACAAAGCTCATCATGTTCACCAAATAAACAAGTAAACCCTACTTATTAGGTGCTATACCCAGCTACATAGCTCATTGTGCTTGGGAACAAAACCTTAGAAACTTAGTTCACTGTGCTTCAAATGAAACCCAAAGTAGGTAACGAGACAGAGAACCACAGATGTCTCAATCAGCCCGAGGATAGAATGTCTAACGCATAATCCTAACCTGCTAAGAACATGGATTAGGTCCAAAAGATTCTTACCATGAAAGAAGAAGAGGAAGGAAGGTCTGGCGTAAGCTTGGAATTCTCGTGCTGACCAGAAGAAGAAGATGATGATGAAGATGATAATGATGATGGTGATGATGATGGTGATGATGATGATGAAGATGATAATGATGATGGTGATGATGATGATGAAGATGATAATGATGATGGTGATGATGATGATGAAGTTGTTTTCTGAAGCGATTTCATGGCGAGAAACTTGACTTTCTTGGGTGGTGGTGATGCAGAACAAACCCTGGGAAAGTACAGAGATTGGCGGTTGGAGGAATCCTGAATGAAGATTGGAGTTGTACCCTTGCCCTGAAGAATCGCCATAGCTATATGCATCTCACGAAAGAGAATCTATGGATTGCTTGTTGATTCAGCAGCCGAGAATTGGGCGGATCAGATCCGGCGGCAGAGCTCTCATTGCATCATTCGAATCATATCAGCAGGCCATGACCCTGATACAAGTTAGAGGTGAGCAAAATGAGAGATTTGCAAAGGCAATGGGAGCTTCTAGGGTTTTAGGGGAGCAAGACGGAGCTTTAGGGTTTCTCTGGCAGCAGAATGCGGCTTTTCCTGGGTCTAGAAGGTCAGCAAAACTGCGTGGTGAATGAATTTCTGTGGGTGAAGAAGGCTAGGGTTAGGGTTTGTCTGGTCAGGGGGCTTACCTTTGGCAAGATGCTCCTCAAGGCTAGGGTTAGGGTTAGGGTTAGGTTTGTAGGGATGAGATTAGGATGGAGTTTAGGCTAAGGACTAGGGTTAGGGTTAGGGTTAGGGTTAGGGTTAGGGTTAGAGTCAGGATCAGGATCAGGGTTAGGGTTAGGGTTAGGGTTAGAGTCAGGATCAGGATCAGGGTTAGGGTTAGGGTTAGGGTTGTAGGGATGAGATTCGGGTGGAGTTTAGGCTAAGGACTAGGGTTAGGGTTAGGGTTAGGGTTAGAGTCGGGATCAGGATCAGGGTTGGAGTTAGGGTTAGAGTTGTAGGGATGAGATTAGGTGGTGTTTAGGCTAAGGACTAGCGTTAGGACTAGGGTTAGGGTTAGAGTCAGGATCAGGATAAGGGTTAGGATTAGGGTTAGGGTTTGTAGATGAGATTAGGGTGGAGTTTAGGCTAAGGACTAGGGTTAGGGGTAGGGCTAGAGTCAGGATCAGGATCAGGGTTAGGGTTAGGGTTAGGGTTAGGGTTAGGGCTAGGGTTAGGATAAGGGTTTAGGAATCCATTGAAGGATTTGTTTGGCCTATCAGAGTGCAGGAATTCTGATCTTCTGTTTGACTGTTAGGTCATGTCCTAATCCTATCCTAATCCTGCATGCATGCATGTGTATGAATGCATATGCATGCTTGGTCTGGAATCTGGATGCATATGCATGCATGGCATGGATGCATATGCATGCTTGGCCTGGAATCTGGATGTATATGCATGCATCAGGATGCATGTGCACATGTGCATATATGCATCAAGATGCATGTGCACATGTGTGTGTGCATGCATGCAATGCATGTATGTATGCATGCATGCATGCATGTAGATGTGGTCTGCCGCTTACTGGTAACCGGGGAAACCAACAGGCGGAAGAATCCCGGAGGCCTACACTGCGAAAGACTGTTGGCTGTATAATCCTGTATTTTGACCCTCGGCTATCGGCATCCCGTATATTATTGTTCCCCGTACGCTAGCCGATTCCAGAAGTCCGATCACAGAACGAAAACATGCATGTCTTGATGTATGCATATGCCCATGGTGGGCCTAGCACCGAAATGTCGGAACTCTGCCCAGTTGCCTGCTATCATCAGCTCTCTTTTGGCTCGTGTTCGGAAACCCTGACCCAGCCTTCTCTTCGTTGTCAACTGTTCGGATTATCCTAAACCCCTGTTTCGATCTTGACCACCAAATACAGTGTATATGTATGTATGAGTGCGATTGCGCCCAACAAACTCTCTGATACATGCGATCTTCTGTAGGGCCGAGCCGGCTAAGAGCACGTGATCAGGGTCTTGGAGCGTGAGGAACAATGGGCATCCTAGATGATCCTGCCTCGAAACACCGCTTGGCCTATTCGGACTCTGCATAGAAAGCTGAAGCTGAAGCTGGCAACTGATCTCGAAACGCAAGTTTGGCTCCCCCCACTGATCACACGAATCAAACATCGGGCGACATATCTCGAAACATAGCTTTGCCATACTATGAGGTTTGATTCGCACACGCTTTGCAGTTTGGGGGCGCAGTCTTGAAAAAAATGCGGTTTGGGCATTCTGAATATGTAGATCCTTTGTGGGGGGGAACGATAAAAAAAACAGAAGAAGAAATAACACTAACCCTAACCCTAAATCAGCAATGCCAGATCTTGCTTGAATCACGAGCCCAAACCCTAAACTCCTAAACAAGATTTGCAAATACTCCACGGCAAAACGATAATCTAAATCCCCAAACTCTTAACCCTAAATCAGCCGTGTCGAATCTTGAATCACAAGCCCAAACTCTAAATCTTAACCCCGGAATCAGCATTGCCAAATCTCAAATCAGAAGTCCAAACCCTGAACCCCTAAACTCAAAATGCTTCAGATGCTAAAACAAACTAAAAATCACAGAATCAGCAATGCCAAGTCAACTTATATCATAATCCCTACCTTAAACCTTAACCCTAAGCCTAATCTTAACCCTAAGCCTAATCTTAACCCTAACCGTAACTCTAACCTTAAGCCAAAGCCAAAGCCTATAAGCCTAAATAACCCTAACCCTAACTCTAACTCTAACTCTAACTCTAACCCTAACCCTAACCCTAACTCTAATTCTAACCCTAACCCTAACTCTAACCCTAAACCTATCCTTAAGCCTTAGCCTAAGCCTAACGTTCAACCTAAGCCTAATTAACCCTAAACCCTAACTCTATGCTTAAGCCTAAGCCTAACCCTTACATTAACCCTAAACCTAATTAACCCTAAACTCTAACTCTAACCCTAATCCTAACCCTAACTCTATCTTAACCCTAAGCCTAAGCCTAAGCCTAAGCCTAAACCTAACTCTAACTCTAACTCTAACTCTAATCCTAACTCTAACCCTAACCCTAACTCTATCCTTAAGCCTAAGCCTAAGTCTAACGTTAACCTTAAGCCTAATTAACCCTAAACCCTGACTCTAACCTTAATCCTAACCCTAACTCTATCTTTAACCCTAAGCCTAAGCCTAACCCTAACTCTAACCCTAACCCTAACCCCAACGCTAACCCTAACTCCATCCTTCAGCCTAAGCCTAAGCCTAACATTAAGCCTAAGCCTAAGCCTAACATTAAGCCTAAGCCTAATTAAGCCTAAACCCTAACTCTAACCTTAATCCTAACTCTAACTCTATCCTTAATCCTAACCCTAACTCTATCCTTAATCCTAACCCTAACTCTATCTTTAACCCTAAGCCTAAGCCTAAACCTAAGTCTAACTCTAACTCTAACCCTAACCCTAACCCCAATGCTAACCCTAACTCTATCCTTAAGCCTAAGCCTAAGCTTAACGTCAACCATGAGCCTAATTAATCCTAAATCCTAACTCTAACCGTAATCGAAACCCTAACTCTATCTTTAACCCTAAGCCTAAGCCTAAACCTAACTCTAACCCTAACCCTAAAATCAACCCCAACACTAACCCTAACTCTATCCTTAAGCCTAAGCCTAAGCCTAACGTTAACCCTAAGCCTAATTAACCCTAAACCCTAACTCAAACCTTAATCGTAACCCTAACTCTATCTTTAACCCTAAAGCCTAAGCCTAAGCCTAACCCTAACCCTATCCCTAACCCTAACCCCAACGCTAACCCTAACTCTATCCTTAAGCCAAGGCCTAAGCCAAACGTTAACCCTAAGCCTAATTAACCCTAAACCCTAACTCTAACCTTAATCCTAACCCTAACGCTATCCTTAACCCTAACCCTAACCCTAACCCTAACCCTAAGCCTAAGCCTAAGCCTAACCCTAACCCTAAGCCTAAGCCTAAGCCTAAGCCTAACCCTAACCCTAACCCTAACCCTAACCCTAACCCTAACCCTAACCCTAACCCTAACCCAGCCATAGAGAGCTTGACACAAAGTTTGGCATTCCAACGGTAAAAAAAGGAAAACCCTAAACCCAAGCTTGGACCTTCGCCATTGCAGATGCTTTGCCACGGAAGAGCAGAAAACCCCTGAAACCCTGAAACCCTAACGCTAAAACCGTGGACAAATTGCAGAAGCTTTTCTTTTGATAAAGAGAGAGAAAGGAAATGGTCCAAGGTCCATGTCTGCATTAGGGTTTGGGGCGGGAGGAGGAGACGGGCTTAGGGTTCAGGAGCTCCACCACGTCGCCATCGCTGAGCTCCCTGACGCTGTCCAGGGACAGGCGGATCCCGAGCCCCGCCTTCTGCATCAGCGACCTCGTGTTCTCCAGCTCCTCCTTCAGCGACCGGTGATCCCGCTCCAGCTGCTCGTGCCGCTTCGCCACTGACATCGCTCGATCCTCCCACGCCTTCCGCTCCCCTTCCACCATGTCTTCCAAGACCTGCAGGTGCGCGCCTTCCTTACTTAGTAAACGAAGAATCCGTGCATTCCATCCATGCATACATAACTCTGATCCGAACAAAACAATCTGCACAAATCTCTTTCGAATCACACGAATCTCTTTCCGGTTTCCTTCGAATGTTTTCATTGATCGGAAGCTGCAGTGACAAAATGCACAAAATCCCTCGTTCCATTCTTTCGAAAACCTCTGTTTTCTCCTCCATTTCTTTTTTGCTCCCCTATTTTCATTCCTAAATTCATCCATTCATTCTTGTTGTCAGATTTTGTGTCGAAACAACACCGAATTCGACGGGTTCATCTGTTATATTTCTAATCCGAATTGCGTGTATTTGAAACAGCTCTGTGAGATTCTTTTGTGTTTACCCCATCCCCTTGTTTTTTTTGTGCTGATGGACAGAGAGACTCTGACGGGGGAAAGCATATGACACCCAAATCTCACAGAGAATCTGAAGGGAAAGTATATGACAGACGTTGTGTCATATCTTTGATCAAATAGGTAATGCCTTTACACAACAGTTTTCTTTGAATTCCTCCCTGTTTTTGCTTCTTTGTGTTGGGCTCTATTCCACATATGGGGAATATGAAGGAAACAAATACCGAATTTCGCAGTCTTTCCTGAAAGTTGCAGCAGTCTTTTCCTCCCTAGTAAAATTAGACACGGCTACGAGAATCTAATACATAGATTCACCTCTAGGATTCTCTTTGCTTTTGTTACTGCTGCTGGTATTTCTTAGAAATGCATGAACCATGATGATATGCCGATTTCTTGTTGACGCACATGCATCCACACATGAAAAGAGGGAGAAAGATATTGTTATGTTAGAGAGAATCCAGGAATATGGCTGCCATACTTTTAAGAACGTCTTAGGGAAGGATCGACGCATTGCTTTGGATATGTGAAAAAGAAAAGGAATCTACTCCTTAAGGCATAAAATCTCAAGCACTTCCTTGACAAAACGATCATCATGCCTATTAAAATAGTGTGGATCTTATTAATGCATGCAAGCTATATTTTCTTGGATTGAACGAACCTGCTTCTCTTCATGCCAAGCAAGCGCAACTTCTCTCAGCTTCTCTTCAAAACTCGCTCGTTTTTGGTCCTCACCCGACTTTCCATATTGGGGGGGGAATTGCATACATCTACGCTCTCTGTACCCTGTCTCTGGAGTGGATATCTCCTTTTCATTGTCTAACCTACGGATCAAGAAGTCATATTTCTTTCAAAAAAAGGGGCATTACTAACTCATTGCGCATTATGGTTTTTTCTCACAAGATGAAACTTTCTCTTGCTCTCACATATACAAATGGACAAATGCTCACATGCAAATTCATGCACAGAAACTTTCTGCAATTATTTTGCACATGGAACCCTTACATGTGTTGTGCATCATTCTTTGGTGATGTTTTTGAACTAGGAACTTCCAAGGTGCTTCTTTCCCACCAAGAGTTGGTATGTACTGTCGAGCCGTTGTTCCTTTTCATCTCGTGGAGGAAAAACTCCTAAAAGATACAAAATGTTTTTATTAGAAGAGCACTAATATGACTCTGACAGAATTTGACTGCTAGATGGATGATGCAACTAAATCCAAGATAGGACACCACTTGACAATACTAAAAATGGAGATGGAAAAATCTAGTAACATTCTGAAGGAAGAGTCACCAAACCAAATATATAATTTGCTTTGTATCTGACAAACAAATATGATAAGTTTAAAAGGAAATTTACTGGAAGGATTAAAGAACTAGGGAATCTGACCTTTCCTTTTATGCATAAAAAGAAAGGGAGCAAAGCAAGTGGAGTTTGGGTCTCTGTGGAGAATGCCAAAAAACAATGACAGGAGACCAAATGGAAGTTAAACGGTGAAGGGAATGACATGTAAATGCCGTCATATGGCATTCGTATGAAAAACTATGTAACCTTAACGATCAATGGAAGCATTGAAAGAACTTCAGAGATGTCTTCCATATTGATGTACCTCAGATAACATCATATAATTAAGGCACAAACAAGACAAAGTTTCAATCAAGTAGATGAACATTAAGTAAAGGAATTATTACTTCATCTTCATATCCAGAGGTCGTGTAAATTTGGTTTTTGTTAGCAATATCTGTGAGCGCCTCCGAGTTGGGTGTTTCCCCTTTCAAAACGAGAGATGCCAAATCTTGAAACCGTTGCTCGAAATTTCTAGTGAATCTTCTTCTTGCTTTAAGCCTGTCTTTGTTCTCTCCATTGGTCGATTCTCTTTCAGAGTCGGAAAAATCTTTTGTATCTTCTTTCTATAAAGAGCTTCATCAATGTTTTGTCTCGAATCAAAAGGAGAGCATAGATTTAAATATGGATAATAAACATTGCGGCCTCAGGGAGCGAAACGTTTTTAATTGAGAATACCTTGTTTTTTGTGTGCGTAGTCCAACAGTCGACAAACTCTTTTTGTGGTTCTCTTTTGTCAGAATCTTTAAACTTCTTTTCACACTTAGAAGCTAGAAAAGGCTCCTGTGCTTGCATCTGTAGAGATTCGATTGAGGCCCTCAACTTTGAAAGCTCGTCCTCATTGGCTAAGGCATTGTGTGACAAACTTGAGATGATGGTTGCATCCATCTGAACCTTCTGTAATAAACATTCTTTTTCGTGGCTGAGTTCCTTGGTCAGTTTTTTAAGTGCTTTAATCTCATGCATCTGACAAGTTCGCAACGAGTGAAGATTAGTCCGAGAATCAGAGGACAATAAATGTTTGGAGAAATGATAAAACTTCAGGGTATCCTGGAGGTTAGCCAATGGAATAATATCCCTTCCTGGATTCACTTATGCAGAACAATTTTGATATTCATAGAAGTTATTGAACCTTTTCCGAGAATATCTTCTGGTCTCTTGCAAGCTCATTGGTAATCTCCACAAGGGATTCATTCTTTAACTTCAATTCCAGCTCTCTCCTGGCAAGCTTCCTTTGTAGAACCTGTATAGTCTTCAAATAATGTTTCATAATACTGGGGGTGTCTGGAGATGACTGCTTCGGAGCATCAACGTCATTTTCCTGAACAATTTAAATTTTCTTTTCTTAAAAAATGTGAGTTAAATCCTTGAAAGTCAAGCCCTTAATGCACGCACAATTTTTTGTTCAAATAAATCAAACAGTAAAGCAATTATAATACCTTGTTGAGATCAGTTGAACAATTTTCATGATTGAGAGTGGATTGTCTCTCTTCTCTCCTGGCAGATTGACCAGTTGGCGAAGCTAACCTATGCTGTTGCATGTCCTTCAAGACTTCGACTCCAATAGCAGTTTGAGAGTTCGTGTCTTTCAACACATCTGTTGTCGTTATGCCAGTTTGGCAGTTTGTATCTTTATTCACGTCAACAACTTCCTTGTCATCAGCCAAAATACGGTTGGCCATTTGAAGCAAAAACACCATAGGAGGTTCAGATATATCTCTTGAGCTTTCCCACGATGGTATCATTTGCAAGAGGAGATTCATTTCTTGGGTGATCCTATCGAATTTTGACTGAAAGGGGACAAACAAACTTCAATGATTACATCTTTAAGTGTATCATGCTTCTTTACCTATGAAGCAATTGATCTTTGGAAATGTCTTATGATTTTGCTATTAGATAGCTGATCTGAAGAAAGTGTGCAGGAGTAAAATGATTATGAATATCAGATTGAGTATGAGGAAATACCTGTGTTAGCTTTTCCTGCATTTCTAGCTGCATCGTCTTATCCTTCAACTTGTTGATAGTTACTTGTGAATCCTAGCTTTCAAAAAATCAGCCAGATGTTTAGACTTATTATTTGAGTTCACAGCGAGTTCTTTTATTGATACATTATCTCAGATGAGAAACTCTTTCTTTACCTGTAAGTCAGACATTAGTTTCTTAGCTATCTCTTGTTGATCTGTATGTTGAATTTTGAGAAGCACATCTGCAGATTGATCTCGTTTTAATGTATAATAATCTACCATAATATTCGCCTGCTAAAATTCGACTTAACAACTCAAAAATAAAAGAGGAAAGCAAAATTAAAATATCCAAAATTTCATCAAACATGCTATAAATGCGACAAAACCAATATGTATGATGGGAAGTGGATCAGTACAACATTCTATTATGGTCCATACAAATGAGTTACTACGAAATATGGTTGCATTGATATATGCTTGAATGGTAGTGAATACACAAAGTTTCATGTAGCCATTATCCTTCCTAAAGATGACAGGTTAAGAGTTTTCACCTGAAGCATTCTCCTCGTCACGTGAACGCAGCTCCTCTTGTAAGATCTGCAGGAATTTTATGTCCGTCATATCATGGTTCATCATTTCCCCTTGAGAAGAAAACTTGAATAGGCAAAAGATACTTCCAAACACAAAAGATCTTCCCAGATAATAAGAACGAACGAACTATAACAGGAGCTCACTGGAAACTAGCTGAGGAAGCAAAAGACCCAACTTATGATACATTTGGTTTTTTGAAAATGTGTTGGCTAATCCTCTTATGAATGGGTGCCACCTTTCAATTGTGGTTAAAGGACATGGTAAATACAATCAATGTGCACAAATTTGGTTCAATACAAACTTAAAGCCTCAGTTTGAACCCAAAGATGGCTATGCACATACACACATTTAATGCATATGGATATTGATATCTCTATCTCAGTAAGGTATGAAGTACAAGTTCCCTTGAATTGATCTAGCTGCTATTCTCAAGTTCTTCGTTATGCTCTTACAAGAGTGCTCTTACTTGAGTCAAGTAGTTCATGCTACACATGCTATGAAAGGTGTGAAATTCGTCTGACATGAGTGCATTGGTTGAATCTTCCTAATTTTGGTAGCCAGCATGATAATGATCCAAAACAAAAAGTCCTCTCAGAGCATCACCGTTATACACCACAATCACATTTCTATATCGACTATAAAACTCCTATGACCTCACCTTTAGCTCTTGTCTCAATTGATTTATCTGTGATGCTCGTGAATCTCTATTGATGATGGGCTTATTCCGGATGTTTCGGGCACGATTCGCATACTTTAGGGTGTTGAGAGTTTCTTCATGATTGATATCTGCGGTGCTGAAACATTTGTTTTGCTACTTGATTTATTTCTTTTATATTGTAAAGGATCAGTAATGGAGTTCCTGTTCTATTGCAAGATCTTTGTTGAATACACAAACGTAAACAAAAGAATGGCATACCTTATGCATGCAATCATGCAAGTCCTACTGTTTCCACCGAGAGAATCCTGATTTTTCCATCAGCCAAAGGTACAGTAAGATCATTTGAAAATACTGCTGTGTTTTATGAATGGTTAAGCCAAATTCAGTAAGACAGAGAATGTTAAGAGATTTCATCGCCAGATTGGACTGTCACAACAAAAGCAAAAACAAGAACGTTTATATTGCCTGTAAAATTCTTGTAAGCTTTGACTGCCTGTATGGTACATGTTGCCCACGTTTGCGTTCGTCGCCTAGTGCACTACATGCAGTGGTTATGGCCATCAACAATCAGAAAACTAGTCCATCAATGCTGTATACAGATTTTAATTGAATGGAATAAATTGAGTATAATTCTACTTGATTACTACATAAGATAAGTAAGATCATCATAAAGGAAAATATCTGCATCAATGTGAACATATGGATGATCTGGTTGGATGAAAGCAACTTACAATGTGCTATATCTTCACGTGTTATATCTAGGCAAGTTTACCTTCAAGACCAGAGAGAAATACCAACCTTATCACATTACCTAAGGCTAACAATCCTGAATTTATCGTGATCGACTCCTTAAAACGAACCCCTACTGCACCAGTTCTCTTGGCCCTCTCCGATCCAGCTAAATCAACCTGTAGAAACCAAAAAAAGACTTAATAGTGGGGATAGTGATCCACACGTTACACAAAGCTTTTTAACTTCTATAGTTGAATGGGTTTTTGAGTATGTAGTATTCCCTCATCAAAAAGAACTTCTGGATTGATTCACATACCAGATGGAATTTTGCCGTGATAATGTCACTGTCAGGCGTGCAATCCGTTATTGCTCTTTGCTCAATGATGATAGTGAAGATGGCATGGGATCTGCTCGAGTGCTGATTCATCAAGGTACTTCCAGTTGTTCTGAATGTTGATCCCTGTTCCAAGAACCTTCAAAACAAATACAAGTTACAGAGTTCTTGAGTTTCTTTGTGGGATCATATGGATCAGATCATCCGTACTTTTCAAAAACCCTTTATTTATCATTGTCCAGATTATGGAGCAAGCGGGGATATACTTCATCATGTTGTCGAAGTTCGTCACAACTTCTTCCCGAACTCCAGCCAGTATTATGTCTCCATTTGCATCTTCTCGGATAAAAATTGATTTGGAAGCAGTATCTGGATGTAGAAGATCTTTGATCTCCTCGTTGTAAATCTCAACAAATGAACATTTTACCTGCAACTTATCAGATGAACCTTCAGCTCTGTGACATGTTATCTTGGTAAACCTTCAGCTCCGTGACATCTTATCAAGATCCCATCTTGTGTAAATTAGAATAGTAATGCAAGAATTTTACATAGCTCCACTTCAAATATCTCTATTAGTGATGAATAAATTAACCAGAAAGGCAGTCCATACTTAATAAAGTATTCAACCTAGCATCACATGAATTGATGACGCATATCTACCTTCAAGCCCAAAATAAGACGAGAATGCCATGGTAAATGAACCTAAGGTAATGAAATTTCAGAGTTCGATCACAGTAGAGCATCAAGCAAAGCTTAAACATGGACCTTTAAATCAAACAAGTACGAGAATGGATGGATTATTCAACACACGTGGAGAGTTATAGAACCACATTTTACACCATCAATTGAATGGACAGAAGGAGAATGAAAACCCAGCATTTTCACACAGTTGGAAAAGAACTAGAACCCATGATGCATGAAAGTTCATATATGGTGCTACTTGATTCTCTATGATAATCGACAAGTGGATAGCACTAATGATAGATGAATATCTAGAAAAAAAAAGAGAGAGACGTTACTCAGATGAATTTTGTGAATGTGTTATATGAAAATTCCATCGTTGAAATCCTGCCGTGGCACAAAAAGGAATAATGTGGGAAATAAAAGAAAGCCGAGCCTTCACATACCAGAAATTCGGTCTGCTTCTGCTCTTCGATGCTCCTGTAGAGCTGGCGGATGACACGGGGGAGGATACCTAGCTCGTCCTCTTGCAAACCATTGTTGTTCCCACTGCCCATTGTGTGAGTTTTCCCTGATCCTGTCTGCCCATATGCAAGAACAGTTGCATTGTACCTGAAAGAATTGGAGTTAGGAATGAACTTTCCATGGGTAAATACAGGTCTAGGTCAACAAGAAAAAACTGCTCTAAGTTTTTGTGATTTTTTCTCTAGATATGAATGATAACTCCTTGGACCACCCACAGAGTTTGAAACGTTTATAAGTTCGACACTCATGGTCTCTCTGTTGCTTTTGGTAGATATCATGCATTCATCCAAACTAAAATCAGTCACATTCCCATATGATATAAGAATCCCTTTGATACCCAGATCTAAGGGATGATGTACCATGCCATGCTTCTTTAGTATGGTGCAAGAATTGCATCATGTCTACACATGTATGATGTAATAACAATTATTTGGTTTGATCATCAGAATACAAAGAACACTTCATCAACACGGAACCATGAATATAGGTCCAATCGTTGCCCTTAAGTACTATAGGATGAATACCACACAACAAATTAGAATACATCCTCATAGATGAAAATTATTATGGATCAATAATGGTATGATCTCTTCTTATTCCTCGCAGTTGAGATGCAAAGATTTCATATCTACAGTAGTAAAGTAAATACTAGGAAACATGCCGAATTCCAGATCATAATAGCAGAAATCTCAGGTTCATTTTCTGTTCCTTATCTTAAGATGCAGCCATCAGTGTGTTCCCAAATTTCTTATGGTGCATATTACAGGTCCAGTTTTGATGAGCTTTTTACCAATGCCCTAGACAACCTATGGATATTCCCAATCTCATGCTGTCAACCCCTAAGTAGAGAGGAGCAAAAGGATTCACAAATACAGCACCCGATTCGCTTCCATAGAGAGGAAGAAGGAGCATAGGAGGGCGGCATTAAATTGTGGTTACAGAGTTGGAGAGAAAGCTCAGGTTCATTTTCTGTTTCCCAATCAGTGTGTTCCAAATCTCATCCTTTTCTATTATGACGCAGCGTTCATTGTGTCACCAATCTCTTACAATGCAAATTATGGATCCAGTTTTTCTGAAGCTTATTAGCATTGACATAATCAAGCTATAGATGTTCCCCATCTCATGCTGTCACCCCTCATTAGAGTTGGAGGGAAGGTTCTTTACCTAGAGATCCATCTATCGGTATGGTCCCAATCTCATGTTTTTCCATTTCTTTACCCTGAGATGCAGCTGAGGTGTTCCCAAAATCAATGCTCTTTTCACCCCATTTAGCAAGATACAGAAAGATCAAACAGATGTATCTTTGACTCGATTTCTGAGAGATCCAGCTGTTGCCATGTTCCTAATCTCATGCTTTTCTGTTTCTTTCCCCTAAGATGCAGATTGCAATTCCACGCCACACCCTTCACCCAGTTAGCGAGATGCGGAAAGATCGAAAAGACGCATCTTTGATTCAACTTCTGAGGGATTCAGGGAGGAGAAAGCGAGAGCTTACCCAGAGATGCAGCTGTCAACGAGGGGTTTGACACAGTCGAGGTAGATGTCAGCTTGGCTGGAGGTAGGGCGGAAGACATGGTCGAAGGTGAACCTCTTCTCTTTGCAGGAGGGAGGGGAGCCATGACCATGGCCATGGCCGAGCACCAAGGCAATCTCATGGCCATCAGGGGAGTAGGAGATGCATTCGCGGCAACTGTCGTGAGCTTCCTTGTCCAGCAGAGGCCGAGCACGCACTGCAACTCGGACAACTGCATCATGATCGTCTCCTCCAGCCGCATTGCAACCAGGGGCCATGGTCATTCTGACAAGCCCTGTATCAACCACATACGCTCATACATGCCCGCACATGGCTTCCATGCTTCTCTGATGCAGACTTGCTTCCCTTCGTTCCTTCTCCATGGTAGCTTCTTCTTCTTCTTCTTCTTCTTTCTCCTTCTTTGAATCTGAATCTGAAACAATTGTGGCAACTTCTTCTTTGTCTCCTTCTTCGAATCTGGATCTGAAACAATTGTGGTAACTAACTTCTTCTCCTCCTCCTTCAAATCTAGATCTGAAACAATTGTGGTAACTTCTTCTTCTTCTTCTTCTGAATCTGGATCTGAAACAATTGTGGTAGCTTCTTCTTCTTCTTCTGAATCTGGATCTGAAACAATTGTGGTAGCTTCTTCTCCTCCTCCTTCAAATGTAGATCTGAAACAATTGTGGTAACTTCTTCTTCTTCTTCTGAATCTGGATCTGAAACAATTGTGGTAGCTTCTTGTCCTCCTCCTTCAAATCTAGCCTCCTCCTTCAAATCTAGATCTGAAACAATTGTGGTAACTTCTTCTGAATCTGAATCTGAATCTGAAACAATTGTGGTAACTTCTTCCGAATTTGAATCTGAAACAATGGTGGTAACTTCTTCTGAATCTGAATCTGAAACAAATCGTGGTAACTTCTTCTGAATCTGAATCTGAAACAAGTCGTGGTAACTTCTTCTCCTTCTTCTTCTTCAAATTTGCATCTGAAACAATTGTGGTAGAACTCCTTCTGAATCTGAATCTGAGACAATGGCGCAGCTTCTCTCTAAATCTGAACCTGAAACAATTGTGGTAACTTCCCCTGAATCCGAATCCGAATCCGAATCCGAATCCGAATCTGAAACTGAAACGATTGTGGTAACTTCTTCTTCTTCTTCTTCTTCTTCTTCTGCTGCTGCTGCTGCTGCTGCTGGACCTGAACCTGAATCTGAAACAACTGTGGTAACTCCTTCTTACCGTGTCTGCGAACAGAAGAAGCGGAGCACGGCAAGGGCCCAACCAATTTAACTGTCAAAATTTCCGAGCCAGCGGACAACAAACTGCAGGAAGAAGAAAACAATTTAGTTTCGTCCAATTTCCCTAACTCCATCTTCTCGAAAATCGGATCCAAGAAAAGAACCAGGTTTCATCATCATCAAATGACAACCCTAGCGAGCATCGGATAGATTCCTGCGCGATTCGAATCGGATATAGATTCTTGCGCGATTTGAATCGAGATAGATTCCTACGTAACTCGAATCGGATATAGATTCCTGCGCGATCCGAATCGGATATCGATTCTTGTGTGATTCGAATCGGTTATAGATTCCTGCACGATTCGAATCAGGGTGGATTTCCCGAGCAACGCGAAATTCGGTTCGAATCTTGAGCGATGAGAAGCAGACCGGTTGCTGAGCCATGAGACGACACATGTCGCATCTGCTGCAATAACAGGTCGATCTTCTGCCCGATCGGAGTTCTACAACCGGATTCGTACTGAACCGACTTGATAGATCCAACACAATAGCGTGCTGCAGGCGAACACTCTCTTAGAAGGTGTCACATTCTACAGAAGTT
This sequence comes from Azolla pinnata, assembly GCA_037176905.1. Lineage (NCBI taxonomy): Eukaryota > Viridiplantae > Streptophyta > Polypodiopsida > Salviniales > Salviniaceae > Azolla > Azolla pinnata. Next base: position 65,677 of record JBBBWG010031420.1, on the reverse strand, counting down.
ATTACATTGAAACATGCCAAAACTGTTGGATTGGCTTGGAAAGAGGATTTGGCTAATTATGAGGAATCAAGCTAGGCCAAATGGATACGTCAGAATTGATCCATCGCAAGACTTTCACAGATTTGTCGAGAGTATCCGGACAAGTTGCCGACGATAAGCTGAACCGTCGAAATGCGAATCAATATTCCAAACTGTCCATGTTGCTCAAGCTCCCATCTCATCCTTCGGATCTAGTACGATCCATCCTTTGATGTTGAGGATATCTTCCATCCAGGCTTTCTAGAAGATAAAGCTCGAGTCATTCAACTTTCGAGTGGCATAATTTGTCAGCCAGTGAAGAGAATTCGAGCTGATTTTCGACATCTAGATGGGATCGTAAACTGCTCGGTTCGAAACTGTTAATTGAGAAAAAAAAAAAGGAGATTGCTCTGTTCAGATCCTGTTGGGGCACCTCAACAAGTTCGATCAGGCATAGAATTCTATTGGCGTCATTTTTGTTTTAGCTATGGAACTATCTATGATTTCATCTTCGCTTGAATTGGGCAGTTGGTTGGCTCTTGTGCACATTTGCAATCACAGTTGATGATGGCTCGAGTCTGAAGCAGTCTGTACCCTTGGGTGGGGGCTCCAGTCTGCAGTTTTTTGCAGACTACTCCATTTTAGCTATGAAACTGTCTGTGATTTCATCTTCGATTGAATTTGGGCAGTTGGTCGGTTCTCGTGCACATTTGCAGTCACAGTCGATGATGGGTTCGAGTCTGAAGCAGTATGTACTCTTGGGTGGCCCAATATACCTTAACCCTTAACCTCTACATCTCCAAACCTGTAAACCCCAAAGTTGTTAACCATTGAACCCTAAACCCTAAACTTGTAAACTCTAAACCCTAAACCTGTAAACATATAAACCCTAAAACCTCTATCCTAAACCCTTAACCTCTACACCTCCAAACCTGTAAACCCCAAAGCCGTTAACCATTGAACCCTAAACCCTAAACTTGTAAACCCTAAACCCTAAACCTGTAAACCTATAAACCCTAAAACCTCTAAATCCTAAACCCTTAACCTCAGAACCTTGAACCTCTAAACCTGTAAACCATAAACCTCTAAATCCTAAACCCTTAACCTCTGAACCTTGAACCTCTAAACCTATAAACCCTTAAACCTATAAACCCTAAACCTCTAAATCCTAAAACCTTAACCTCTGAACCTCTAAACCCTAACCCTAAACCCTAAACCCTAAACCCTAAACCTCCAAACCTCTAAAGACAAAACCCCAAAACCCTAAACATCAAAACCCTAAACCCTAAACCAATGAGAGGGGCTACATTGGCAAATAGTAGGAACGACAGGCCTAGAAATGCAGCCAACAAAATATCCCTTCACAAAACCAAAGATCTTCCTTCTGCTCTGCAGCGTTTCGCCCCTCTTGCTCCGCCATATCCGTCTCGGCTTCTCCCACAGGTAAGCACAGAGAAAATCTCCCTTTGTTTTCCTCCCCTCTCTCCCTTCCCTTCTTTTCTCCTTCCTTATGCCCTTCAAATCTTTGGCCATTCCCTTCAAACGCTCCCCTCCCCTTGCCCATTTTCTGGTGCCGAGAGTTCTTCTTTCGGATCGGAAAATGAAGAGATCAGCCGCTGGATCTTTCCGGTTCTCAGTATATCCCCCCTGGACAGCTAGATCTGTTTCCTGATGTTTTTCTTGTTGCCCCGCTCCTTCAGAAATCTTTCCTTCTTTGACCTTTTCTTATCCAGAAACTCTTGAGTTGTTATTGATACAGTCGCTTGTTTAGTCAAAATCCCGGACAAAGAAAGTACTTCGTGTATGTGTTTTCCCCTCAGTCTTATTTGCACACATGAGTTCAGATGTCAAGGTTTTTTATATTTATGAGTACTGAAATCGAAGGCCTAGCTTTTTTGTGTATGGATTGCTCTATTTCTGTGTTCGGAAAGATCACAAACTGTTAGCGCGTGCTTTCTTTTCACAGTTTTGTTCGCTTCCTGAAATTTTGACTTTATTTTCATTTCTTTGGAGTTTTATAGACATGGAATCAAATTTACTTGTATGGCAAATAACGATTTCTAAAGTGTTTTGCCGTACTATTGTGTGCAATTCTCACCGGAGATAGTGAGATTGAGTGGAAATCGTTTTTGGCACGTTTACAGAGTCTATATGCTATTTGATGTACGGATATACTGTTTGAAATGGTTGAAAGATCGATAGAAATCATTTTCTGAGTTGCGTATGCTACCAAGAATGGATAATATTCAATGAGTTCTTCAACAAATATTCTAAGATATAGCATCACAGTAAACAGGAAACTAAAACACACATCTTCATGCACCAATGTCGTCTAGGCTGATCGTTGTTGGATCTGTTTTTCGGACTTATGTAGATGGTCATGTTTCTGTGCATGTGCAATATGGTTTTGTGATTTTCTGAATTGATTCCACTGGTGTCAAAGTGAGTGGATGTTTAAATGTTGGCTTTCAAATGCATGTCTGATTTCCTTTCTACAATTGTGTGGTTCAATTTCACCATATCTCAGAGACAATGCCAAGGTATGATGAAAGATCTGGTCCAACACGCCTGTATGTTGGGCATATTTCAAGTGGGACACGGACACGCGACCTTGAAGATCTATTTAGAAAATATGGAAGGTTAGAAATCTCTAACGAACTAACTCCTGTGCGTATTGCATGTTTATCTGTCAAATAATTTCTAGCTGAATACATATATTGAGGCAGGGCAGTTTTAATTAGAGTATTTAGCGCACAGAAGATGATGGTTTGGCCAGGAGATCTGATCTCGTTATATATACAAGGGAGACCAACTACCTGAAAGATGAGAAAAGAAATGTACCTTAAAGTTGCAAAGAAATTGATTTGTTAATTTTCATACTGTTCTTGAAGGTCTTGCTGGGTCCTGAGTCTAGAGCGTGGAGTTTTAAGTTTTGGGAGGGTGGTGGAGGAGGTGGCCAAAATTGATGAACCTTGGTAGCAAGAGACCATGGTGCATGTGTAGGGCAAAAAAGAGCATTGAATCTGTGTGTTACAAGAGGGTCGGAGAAAATGGTGTTGTCTTTCAAACGTTACCCTCTGATGATGAGAGCAAAAATCTGGTGTGACCTGCTTGACATGGTGCCCTCTCTTTTTGTGTCTGATCCAACTTTGTCGCAGAATTCGCGAGGTGGATATGAAGCACGATTTTGCTTTTGTGGTGCGTATGTTTCTTCATGTCTATTCTTTCAGTCTATGGGTCTCTTTTGGATATGATACATTACAGTAAATTTTTTATATGGCATATCATGACTTTAAGGCGTTGCTTTGACACAAGGATTTTAGTGATGGTTATTGCCTTTTTGCATCAAGTACAGAATTTTAGTGATGCCCGAGATGCTGATGAAGCTCGCCACTATTTGAATGGACGTACTTTCGATGGCAACCGGATCGTAGTGGAATTTGCAAGAGGGGTATATCGTGATATTATATTAAGTGGCTAAACATTAAACCAAAAGAAAGATTAGAACTTTGTAGGTTTAGTTTTCTCATCCAGGAAACTAAGATACTGCTGTGTTTTGAAAATTAAAGGTTGTTTATGATTTAGTGGCTAAACTTTTAGGTGTTTCTAGCTTCAAGGACTCAAAATTTTCAAATTTGTCACAGGGTCCTCGAGGAGGCATCTCTCGTGATAGTTATGGTAGTCGAGGTCCTCCCCCTGGCACTGGAAGATGCTATAATTGTGGACATGATGGTCATTGGGCCAGAGATTGCACTGCTGGGGATTGGAAGAACAAGTGCTACCGATGTGGAGAGAGAGGCCACATTGAACGAGATTGTCGTAATAGCCCAAGGTCATTATCCAATTCATCTTTGTCTTGGCTGGTTAAAAACTTCATGCTATCTCATATTTAATCATGACCTTTCTTGTTAATAGTATGCTCACTCATATCTTGACATGACCTTTCTTGTACTCAACATTTTATAGGCGCCGATTGAAGTCCCGATCTAGATCACCTGTGGCTAGGAGGCGGAGGAGCCCAAGCCGAAGCCGAAGCCAAAGCCGAAGCCGAAGCCGAAGCCATGAAAGGACCCGAGGGTATGTTTAACACATTGGTTTCTGTGCTGTACTTTGCTCTTCTACAGAGTTTTAGGCTTTCTGTGTACGGTCTCTTCGATTAATCTTCAGTGAGTGGTTTTCTGTACGGTATCAGCTATAGTCAAGGTAAGGGTCAACTGCATGTAAGTTGGTAACTGCCACTAGCTGAGGGAGGGCAGAGGTAAGGATATTCATACACCCATCTTGTTTTTTATTGACAGCATGTCATCTTTGCACCTCAGAATTTGACGCTGTGAAAACATTCTCAAGTTATAGCTTAATCATGTAAAAAATGATCCTCAAGTGACTCCACTTGTCTCAAGTAAAACTATTATACTCAAATACATGTGGAGATCAACTCTTATTTTCAATTAAGTATATGATGTATTGTGAAGATGTGATTTTGAATATTTCAATCCTTCCTTTAGCTGAGGAGGTTGGTAACTTGGTGTCAAGAACCAGACCTCAAACTTCTATTTGTTTTGTTTGGTTATGTTGACTTGGTTTATAGTGATGATTCGGTTAACGAAGTGATCTGTTAAGTTCTGACCACCCCAAATACTTACCGACTATTGTTCCCAGCTGGTTACAATAAATATGCTAATTCCATTCTATATGCAGGAGATCACCTAGGAGAGACAGATCCAGCCCATTAGGAAAGGAGAAGAAGTCACAACCTAGTGCAAGCCGAAGCTGGTCCAGAAGTCCTAAAGATGATGGAGATCGAGGGCGCTCAATTAGTCCTGATGGGGATCTGCGTAATGATGGAAGCAGTAGCAGGAGTGCGAGTGAGAGTCCTCGGCGTGATACAGGGCACAAGACATCTTCCAATGGAAGTGATTTATTTGATAAAGATGGTAAGACATTTTCCATCGAGCATGAAGGTGATGATCACAACATATCTCCCATCCGAGATGATCAAACATGATAAAGCTGATGGTAACACTCCCGTCTGAGATGATTGTGGGGCTCTCAGTGTGCTGAATCATCCTCACCTGCAACATCATTTTATTTTGTAATTTTATGATCAATTAACTTCAAAGGTCTGTGGCCTTTTCTTGACACTTGTAGCATGTGCAGTAAACACGTTCGATTGTGGGAGTTGGTTTCATGAACTCTCAGACACCTGTCTGTGGCACATCTAAACCAGCGACAGTTCGTACTGTTGTGTTGTGGTTGGTTGGTTTTGTGAACGTCAAATCCTGTTTTAAATAGTTTTGATAAGAGTTTTTCTTTAATGATCTTTGACTTTCTGGACAAAGAGTTGTAAAGCTGTTGGAATGCCCTTATAGTTGGAGTCTGGATGAACACTGATGATTTCTGCAACAGGACTTAAAATGAATTGTGCAAGCGTCGGTAATATGGTGGCGTCAAAGTAATCGTCTATCATCATTGGTGATGTGGTGGTGGTGTTGAAACATAGACTCTGAAAGAGTTCTGTTATACAATTCATGAAATAAAAGAAGGATAAACCAGATAATGAAAGGTTGTTAGCTTAATGAAGGATGAAATACATGTGCACATATTGAGGGCAAGCAACAACCCTGTTCTTCATGTTTGAGAAATTGTGGCAAAGAAACTAAGGCTTCCGAGCTTCGAACACACTTTGGAAAACTGCCTATAAATAAAAATGCAACGATTCATTGGGGCGCCCATCTCTTGATCGCAGGTTTTTGCAGGATGATTCGTTTTGCAGATCCTTGAGAAGATGTCGATTCGAACTCCCTTGGTTCCTATCGCCGTTGTTTCTTTCTTACATTGTTGGATTTTGTGCGCATAGTTTGACGGTGTTTTGCTGGTTGTGGTCAAGGAGATGGACTAAGGGCAGATGGAGAAATATAGACAAAAATGCCAGATGGATTCCTGTATTCAATCCAATCTGATTCAGTCCGATTCAATCCAATCCAATCCATTTCTGACCTGATGGAGTCTTCCTTGGCATCCTCTTTCTGCCCATCATTGGCCTTTCCTAGAACAAGCCCTAATTCCTTGTGCCTCAGAAACCCTCGTCTTCTTGGAGCTCCTCTACAGACCCCTGGATCACAGGAAGCCTCAATATCCTGCACTGCTAACTTGGATGAAGGATCATCAAGCACCAGAACGCTGGGGAGTGTTGCCTTGGCAGCTTCAGTTGCAGTCACTCTCTTCTTCACAGACCCTGCCCTTGCTTTCAAGGTAAGGTTTCATCTTTAACTATTTTCCACAGTTTGTTGCAGGTACTCTTTGTAATGCTGGTCTCGGGCTGATGGGTTCTTCATATGTACAACATTGTGTGTGTATTATTTGCATGTGATTATGTTTTGTGCATGTGTATGTGTACTTTTACCTGTATATGCATGTATGTCAGCAACTGTGTGGGTGTCATGCGTTTTGTAGGTTTTCATGTCTGTATGTCTGGAAAGACTGAGGCACACAATGTCAGATCTGTATGTATTTTATTTACACCTATAGCTATGTGATGCACACGCACACATGCACACGCAATGTGTATATGTATGCATTTGCCAATGGACAGGCACTCGTATACATGCCTTGTACACATACGTGCATACTCGTGTTGATCTACAGATGAATAGTCTCATGTTCAATACTAGAAGGATAAAGCTTATGAAATCAACATCCCCTTGGTTGTTAAAAAATATTTGAATCAACAAAAGCTGGCACTTGTAAAATTGACCTCTTGTTGTGTGTCCATCCCTTCAAATATAAAGGCATACATTCCAGGATTGCTCTATTTACAAGATTTGTTGAAGTGATTTGTTTGTTTGTTTGCGTGTTTGAAAATATAGGTTGTTTTGAAATCTACCTTTTGCTTGTTTCTGTATAAAGGGTGGTGGGCCTTATGGGCAAGAGGTGACGAGGGGGCTCGATCTCTCTGGTCGTGATTTTAGTGGCAAAACTCTCATCAAACAGGACTTCAAAGCGGTATCTGCATGTGTGTTTGAGTGAGGACATGAATAAAATGAAACGTTGTATTAATGTCTATAAATAACCTAAATTAACCAAGGTGAGGCTGATGTTCCAACCATGATTAATATACTTCATACAAATCTCAAAACCATGTTGTTTTTCAATTAGTCGGAGAATTGAACTCTTGAGGATCTGGGAAAAAGGAAAGGATATCCACAATATCAGTCAGTTGAACTTGTTACTTCAATCGACTGATATCATGCATGTATTTTAAATAAAACTGGTGCATTCTTATACTCTGATACTGTGCATGTTTTCGGGGTAAGCAAGGCATTCTTTTACACGTATATTGTGCATAGATTTTAGGGAAAGCATTATAGATATTCATAAAGAGGTGAGATGATGGAAGAAGTTTAACCGATGACAATAGCATGTGGTTCAGGAGGAAACAATTGTGGAAAGTTTTCCATGAATTTTTGGTCAAGCAGTATGATATCTTTGGATTATATTTTGTGAAAATTAGTTTAGGAAAAGGATATGTAAAGTAGAATTGATTACTTCATATAATGCGTCGATGATTCACACAAGAACATGCTTCTTTTTTACTGCTATGTATATGGCTTATATTGGACTAATTGGTGATAATTGGTTAACCTTGCTGTTTTATGTGAATAATAGTCGAATCTCAGGCAAGTAAATTTCAGAGGAGCGAAATTGCTTGGAGCTTCTTTTTTTGATGCGAACCTTACAGGTGCCTTAGCCACATTCGTATTGTATATGGAAGAAGATGTAAATTGGAAAAGTAGAGCTGCAGTTGGTATAGTAGACATTCTTTCTGACCATGAAAAATCTGCAGGTGCTGATCTTACTGATGCTGACCTCCGAGGTGCTGACCTATCATTAGCGAATGCTGCAAAGGCAAGTTTTACATTGTTGGAGGCAAGCTAACCTTTCCTACAAATTCACTTGGAAATTCAAAGAGATGAATTGACGATTCTAGGCTAATTTTACAAATGCCAATTTGGAGGGTGCTCTAGTGACTGGTAACACTACATTCAAAGGAGCTACTATTACAGGAGCAGGTGCTTCTCGATTTAATTTATTTCTGATTTGTTAATTCTACCAAACCCCCTGGATGATCGAACATTTTCATCCTTGTATTTTTGTAGATTTTACTGATGTTCTATTCCGGGAGGACCAGCGTGCATATCTTTGCCAGATTGCAGATGGGTATTATTACATTGTTTCCTTTCAGCTATATGTTTAATTTTGAGGCTCTTAAATGAGTACACTCAACTTTACGTTACCATTTGCTATAATAATTTAGCATAGGTGTACTCAAAGCATAGTCTGAGAGAAAGGCTTTGCTATCAATTCGTATTCATCATATGTGATTTGTTTTTTTTTTGTGCAGTGTTAATTCTGTAACAGGCAATGCCACTCGAGATACAATTGGATGCAATTGAATAAGGCTATTATTCGATGTTAACTTCACTTGTTAATCATCTATTTATTTTTGCCGCCTTCCAGTGAACCCTATTTAAATGAGCATACTTTGCACAATACAAGGGATTATTTCACTGTATTATCTGATATAATATTTGTCTGCTTGCCCAACTTTCTTAATTTGTAACTATTTCTCATGCATTTTATGCCCTTTCAATGCAAGTTTTACAACTTCAATGGGAGAGATTCGTGCAACTTATGCCAGCATAAGCGTTTAGAATTTTGTAAGGATAAAAAGAGACTGTAATTCAGCATTATATAACCAATTACAATGCTTATTGAATATTACAACCCCATGTTACCCCTTATGGGATATTGACACATATCATTGTCGATGTCTTTGAGCTGGCATTAAGCCTGAGCTTGTTTAATTTCTTGAACATCTCAAATTGTACCATTAATTCGGTGGAAGGATTAAAATAGTGAGTTTTCACGTCTGTAAATGCACACCCATGACATACGAAGGGAACCTACGCATATTGGGGTTTAAGCTGGAAAATAGTACACGACAGACAAGACTTTTCATGGTAGAGTTTTCTTCAACTATATATATGCTTCATTACGAATAGTGTCATGAATTGCATGCCTGACAAATAGAAATACTCATGAAACATGGTCTTTTTGTGGTTTACCCGTAACCAAATAATATGGAAAATCAGAAGTATAGCATAACTCTATCATCCAAAAGTTTCATACCAACAATCCCGCCATGTATAAACTCAAAAACTTGAATATTATTAGATAGATATGACCCATTGCCAATCATGCTCATCATAAGCCATTGCAAGCATTGGTGCCAAGAGCTCAAATCATGTACTCCTTGTTAATCACAGTTAAAATCTCATTACTGTCCCATATTGTTTTTCTTGGGTACCACATCAGCTCGTACAAAGGAGGAACCTCTGATTCAGGTTGTTACATCACTAGGCATAAATTTAAGTGATCTGAACGTATTCACAAACCATTATAGTTCATGAATTTTCTTTTGTTTGTGACGTCTCTTTTTTGAGCGTTCCTTGGTCACTGATTTCATTGATGTATCCTCCACTTGTGAACCCCTTAAAGTTTTAGCAAGATGTTGCTGAATTGCAGTAAATGGATTTGACTTGAATTCTGGGTGGTCCAGAACCTTTGACAACTGCTTGGTTTCATGGACCCTATGAGCATAAAGAATAAGATGCAGGAAGCACTTAGATACCACCATTTCCTGAACAACTTGAACAAAATAAGTTTAAGATGATATGGAGAAACTCCTTACACTAGCTTTGGAATATTTGCCTGTTTTTTCTTGGATAAATATGTTGGTTTCTCTTCTGTAAGTGTACCCTGTAATGCTGGTAATACATCTGCAAGAGAAGACAGAGAATGTAGAGCCGATTTCTTCTGGCGACGCCTTCTCTGATAACACAAACTAGTGTTATAATCATAAAACACTCCAAGCATTAACTTAACTTTAGGAGTTGGAATGATATTTGTTAAATCATTTGCATATTTGCATATACAAGGAGGTTTCAATCTGGTAAGAACACGGAAGGGTTTAATACCGCAATAAGGAAAGGATAGTTTAACAACGTATTAAACAAACCTACCTAAATGAAATGTTTTCCTTTTTCTGAACTATGGCTAATCACAAAAGCTCAGGAGGAAGTTTACCTTTGCAATGGCTGGCTTTATGCTCAAAATCTGCTTATTCTCTTGGAGCTCTGCGATTGAACTTGAAAATTTCATGCAACTATCTACCGGTGGTCCATTCTTTTCCATCAAATTCTCCGTACTTACTTGAGAGAAACTTCATCTTTTTTGTCACTTTACGCTTGAGCCGGAGGCTTGCAACATTTCCAACAGGTGCTTGAGGGCTTGACCCATCACTAAAGAGCACCATGAAATAATATCAGTTGTCAAATAAATTTGGTTTGAAATAAGGAGTTCATTTTTGGAAGATTCATATAGAAGCATAATATCCTTTTAAGGAGAGGAACAAAGGCAAGAACAAAAACCATTACGAGGGGCAAAAACACCACCAAGTCCAAAGCATTAAAATGTTTTAATATCAACGGCAATCAACACATCTAAACTCGAGTCAATTCATCCTTCTTGGCAATGCATAGGAGTAGAAAACATCTTTACTTAGCAAAAACATACTAGATAGATAGTGGTATTGAGAGGACAGAAATTAATCATCTTCACGAGTTCAAGCATGCCATAAAAATTCTATGCAATTGTGTTAAAATGCACATGCTGCATATTCAAACTCAAGCAGGTAAAATGTAACTGGTAATTATGTTTACTTTTGTATTGGAAAACGTCGACCTAAACAAGGTACATTCAAAATATTTGCCCATATTTGACAAGTTTATAAATGCCAATACAAGTCAATCCTCCAAATAAACAGCTCTACCCCAAAAGTAACCACTCAAATCAAAATACATATCGTACTCTTACCTGGAAGATGAAGCACAAGTGACATCCTGCAGAACACAGAACGCTCAGAGTAAGCAGCAACCTAGCCATGTTATACAATTGCATCCTATCTACATGTATACTACTTATATTACACACGCTTTGTTCGATATAGTTCCCGTCCACGAGCATGGTTTAATGACAGCCTGTTTTCTGGTGAAACAATATGGGATACGTTTTGCACATGCATATATGCAAACTTATGTTATGCACATTTGGCCCAAATGAATACAGATTTAATTACAAACAGATAGAATCCAAATGTGATTTATATTTGAATTTGAATACAGATTTGAATACATTTGGATTCTAAAATACATATATTTGAATTTGACAAGGCTACAATTGCAAATGTGATTTTGGCCCAAATGAATACAGATTTATATATATATATATATATATACGTACATGCACACATACCGGCATCCATACACACAATAAAGTACACATATTTCACATACATGTCCACCAACAAAAACAGACAGCTCATAGAGATATACAATCCACGACCTCAGAGACATACATTCATATACATGTGCGTGCGTACATACCGAAATACACATACAAATACACACGCCTTATGCCTGATAAGTATACAAATATGCATAAGTATATGCACTGTAGATAGATAGATAGATAGATAGATATGCACACACACATATACATACATATATACGTACAGACACATACCTAGATACATATGCATACATAAAGCAGATAGCATGTAAATACCTTGTCAGCTGATTTCTTGCTCTCCTTCTTATTCAACCTTTGGCGTATCGTCGTTCTCTTGACCTGCGGAGGAATCAGATTACCAGGCAAACACCAGAGTCAAGAAAAGAGGAGGGAGGGAAGGACCCATGAGGAGAAGGGCGAGATGTCTGCCAACCATTTTTTGTTCGTTGTTGTGGGGTTGTAGAGTGGCGAGATGCAGTGGTGGAACAGTGGGCTGTGTGTGGCCGGGGAACAGGGGAAGCTGAAATGCAGCAAAGAGCTGGAACAGGGGAACAACAAGTCTTTGCCTTTCAAAGAGACCAAGAGACTTTTGTTTGATGAGGAGTGGCTCTCCATGTTCAAGAATTTTACTGTCAAGAAAGTCTTTGATTTCCAGACTTAGGATCGAATCTTCGGAATCGATGGAAGAGCATCTTCGGGGGATTCCGATCAGAGGCCGAGATTCCCCGATGGAAGAGCATCTTCGTGGGATCCGAATCTGAGGCCGAGATTCCGCAAACTTCTTTCTGCTCGGGACAGAAACGAACACTCACAAAGAGCTTCTCGTCGCTTCTTTTCCCAATGTTCTCTCGAAGATGTTATCTTTGTATAAGCGATTTCTATGTTCTCGAAGAAGATCGTGGTTTGAATGAGCTCGATCCAACATCGCTTCCCCACTTTGTGATAAATAGATGCACTGGAGTTACAAGAAAGGAGGAATCTGCAAATGCATCATCTAGCAACAAAGCCGCATTGCAATCCCATCTTTTTGAACGTAAAAAAATGTTGTGTTTTTATGTGTCTTTTGGATCTTCGGATTATAACTTGACATGCGATTCTTGGAAGCCGATGGCCCCCAAAGGGTTATGGTGAAAATTAAGGACATACTCGACATCCCTTACTATGGCCATGATCTTGACTAGAAGCGAAATCTGGTCTCAAGAAGTAGGAGCGTCTATGACATTTGTGGCTTCACATGGACAATTCCAAACTCTTTTCAAGTTGGACTTTTATACTCAACAGTCAAAAAGGAAATTTCTTCATGACATAACAAGTAAATTTCACAACCGTCTAAATCCCACCTCTAAAACAACTCACGCATTCATTCCATCTAGGCACAGCAAAAGCACGATCATTTGTTCTCAATAGTAACTTCTTCGATTACCTTCATCTATTTACAAAATTGTCTATTCCAATTTATTGATGCATAAACAAAATAGAGTTGATGTGAGTTAGGGCTAGATATCTTCATATATACATATACACGTAAGGAATCTTGATACCAAAAAATTGGCTCGCTTCAAAATCATCTTACCTTGAGACCATCAAGTTTCCACTCAGTTTGATGTAAGCCCTTTAGTATTTTGGCTGGACTTTAGCTCAACTTCAGCTCAGCTTTGCTTAGGTCCCCTGCGGGAGATGCCATGACCCAAATGCAGCAAAAAAAAAGGCATTTCAAAGTACCGATGAATTTGGTGACTGTAGCCCCATGTATATATAGAGCTTTACAAACCCACAGACATAATTCTAAAACCTATTTTGGATAAAGCTTTGGTTTTATGTACAAATCCTCAAGTATATTGCGAAATACCCCAAAATGCTGTATGCTTTACGCAGCGATGGAAAATACAGACCCCCCATATGCTGCAAAATACCCTGAAAAGCTGAATAAAACACACGATGATCGTAATCCTTTCACTCAGCAAGGAAAATGTGGATCTTCGTGCTGCATATATATATATACATATATATATTGAACAGCTGCTTCAAGTATGTAAATGTTAGCATCCGCAGTAGTCGAATGCGGATGGATCATGCTTCTCCAATTCTTCGACTGACTTCTTCATGGGTTCGAATGGATCACCATTCGTCGAAAACCTGGCGTATTCATCTTTGTGGGAAACTCGAGCAGCTGGGCTTCTTCTCCATAAGCTAGACTGACAATTCGATTCAAATCCAATTCATCTTTCTTTACATGAACATCCATTTGTTTCTGACTTCGATCAATTGACTTCTCCTTTTGATTATCTGGAACTTTTTTTCCTGGATGCAAATGATCATGTAAATCCAGTAGATCTTGTGATCTACTGCATGGAGGTTTTTCTAATCTCTGTTGCAATATGCTCAGACTACTTCACAATTTTGACTACTAAACCTCTCCGTCTCTTTCTTTATGACGCCAGCATCTACACTAAAACATGTCTGCACAGAAATAAGATCATGTACCTCATTAGATTGGGGAATCAACATTCCATGTTATGATGGGCTCACATTATTAGCTGCAGGGTCCTCCTGTTTGTGACCTTGGCCATCTAACTTGTCCATTTCATCATTTATGAATCTTTCAGTTTCATTATGAATCATCCTTATGCTTGTGACCTTATGCACGTTTGCTATATCCACTTCTTCCTGCCATATATCCGATACCTTTTCTTTTTCATCATTTATAGCTTCTCCTTCTTTACAAATACACCCTAGCACATCTCTATGTGGAAGTTTCTCCATTCCATGTGACACGATTGAGCTACTATAAATCTGATTGCACGGTGGATATAGTCCCACCTCACCGAAATTCAGTGCAAACCCTAAAAAGCATTGGCAACAAGTTTGTTTCCCTTTTATTTGAGTGTGCAGATACTCAATCAAAGACTGTCCTTTCCTCTCAACTTCTTTTGAATGCTCAAGCTGAAGCAAAAGCTCCTCTTTTACTCACTGTAGATCCTTCACTTTCTGAAATAGCTCATCATTCTTTCATTTCAAGGCATAAATGGTAGATTTCGAATCCGCATTTTCTTCTGGAACTTCCACTTTCTGAAGCAATGTACTTTTTTCAGCTTTGCAATTAAAAATGGTGGCTCTCAGATCTCGTATGCTTATAAAGTTTCTTGCCTTATCAGACGGGCCTCTCTTCCAAACTCTTCACTTTCTCAGACATGACACCTTTTTCAGCTCTCAGTTTGGATATGGTCGTTTTCAGATCTTGATATGTATGAAAAACTTTCTAAATGACAATTTGGTTTCTCTTCAAACATCTTCACTTTCTGAGAAAGTGAATGATTTTCAGCTTTCAATTCGGAATGGTGACTTTCAAACCCTGTATGCAGGAATGAATTTCTGAATGACTATTTGGCTTCACTTCCAAAGTCTTCAAATTTTGAAACAAGACATCATTTGCAGCTCTTAACTCAGGAACAGTTTCTTTCAATTCTTATATACACGAAAATATTTCTGAATTGATGTGCAAATTCTCTTTCAAACCCTTCATTTTCTGTGATAATGCACGATTCTCTTCTTTCAATGCAAAAATGGTGGTTTTCAGACACTGTACATAATAAAGGCGTTCAGTATCCTCGTATTCCTTCTCCTCCAACTCCTTCGTCTCTAAGAAAATGCACCATGTCCGGTGGTTTTCGTCAAAGACAAACTAGTTTCTAAATGCTTCTCTTCCCTCCTTTCCTTTGATTTCTCTGGCAGTACATATTCATTTCATGTTTTTGTAAGCAAATATCTCTCCCAATCCAACACTTCTTCTTCATGAACTGCGGATGCGAAGTTCTTAGGGTTTTCTACGAGACACTTCTTCCCATGATTGGCAGCAGAAGAATGGAATGTGCATTTCTTGACATGCCATCCATAGCAGATGCGATCAAGCACGCAAAAAACATGATGGGCAAGTGCGGTTAGCCTGACTTGGTTTCATGGGCGATTTGTCTCTTCTCCTGCTGCTGCTGCTGCTGCTGCTGCTTTTCTATAATTTGTTTCCATGTCCATTTGAATTTCATCTTCATCTTTTCCTTTTCTCCATCATCGCAATCACCATCGTAAGCTTCTTCGTCTTCTTCGTCTTCTTCTTGCTCTGCATGATGGGCCATAGGAAAGCAGCGGAGAAGAGAAGCCTCTCAGCAAAAAGCAAAAACGCAAACAGGAATACACTCCTAGAGTTTCCTAAAACTACAAGAATACCCCTGGGCTTTGACCTGCAAATGTGATCTAGAAGATTTTAGGGTTTAGGGTTTAGGGTATTTAGGGCTTAGATTTAGGATTGTTTTTTGTCTTGGAATCCAAACAATCGACAAGCTTGAAACTCTGTGGAAGTATCCGTGCTTGTTGCTACGCCATGGGCCGATGACAACACCATGCTCTAGATCGAGTTCTTGACAACATCGACCATGGGCTGGTAAAAAGCCCCGCATTATCAGATTCAAACCAAATAATCTATTTTTAGGGGTTATATTATGGGTATTGACGACAGGAATGGATATCAAGCGATCGTGTTTGGACCAGAGGAAGTAGTCGATGGGCGTGAGAAGTGCGGAAAACAACGAAGAAGAAGAAGGTTCGTATCTTCAAAAGATGGAATCTTCCCCGATGCAAATACAGATCTGGACAAGGCCAAGACGCGTTAGAAGAAAGCGAGATGAGACATTCCCCAATACGGTTCGACCAAACAAGAATAGCCCCACCACTCGATGGCATGTGTTCTCATGTAGAGTAGACTAGTCATGTCTAGGAATCATGAAGTCTTTATAGAAAGATCCCAGATGGATAATCCATCGGGACATCCTGATGTTACCACCTGACCTGGTAAAAGGGCTTGCTCGTGGTATCGATCAATCGATCTCGCACCATCAAAACCATCTAAAATCGCCTTTAAATCAACCCTTGAGCTTATATGCTTGTCAGGCAGAAAGAATGAATGCATGCATTCATACATCCAACCAGCTGTTCGAGGTCCTCCCGAGTTGAATCCCATTAAGCTCGTCTCAAAAACAAGCGCAAAAACAGAATGAGATCGGGGATTATACTTGCGTAGATCGACAGATGGAATGTGATGCATGTTGCTTAAACAGGGATGCAATGCATTTGGAGACAGAAGTTAAAGGAATCAAACAATAAAAGCTTTACTGAATTCTTCCACTTTGTCCATCTTGTCAGAATGAGATCGGGGATTATACTTGCGTAGATCGACAGATGGAATGTGATGCATGTTGCTTAAACAGGGATGCAATGCATTTGGAGACAGAAGTTAAAGGAATCAAACAATAAAAGCTTTACTGAATTCTTCCACTTTGTCCATCTTGTATATCGTCATAATGTTGTAGATCATCCTAGTCCATAGCGAGGATAAGCATCTCAAGATTACGCGTCCCACGTCCAAAGGCCTAGATAGGAAATTTACTAATGTTATATAAACAATGTTGTTATGAACATACTCGCCTGCTAAACATCATTACATAAGTGCAATTATGAGGACAAAGACATTCGAATTGTGAATGAGCGGGTGTTCTCAACAATGGATCAAGATTTGCTTCACCTACTTCAAATTAGGTCAAGAGGCCAGGGTGAGCTTCTTCACGGGCAATTCACACCAAGTTGTAGACGCCAAGGCTAATTTAGAGCAACTAATGAAACCCAGCTGAGCTTCATCGCTAGTTTTCTGCACTAGCTGGAAGGCTGATTTAGAGCAGGTTAGTGAACCAAGTTGAGCTCTTCATAGCCAATGTAGACCATCAAGCCAAGCTTCATCACCAGTTTCCGCACTAGTTGCAAGGCCAATTTAGAGCAGGTTAGTGAAAAACCAAGGTGAGCAGCTCTTCATAGCCAATTATGACCACCAAGCCAAGCTTCATCGCCGGTTTCCACACCAATTGCAAGCCTGATTCGGAGTAGGTTAATGAACCAAGTTGAACTCTTCATAGCCAATGTAGACCAGCAAGCCGAGCTTCATCGCTAGTTGCTGCATCGGCTGTAAGGCCGATTCAGAGCAGGTCAGTGAACAAAGCTGAACTCTTCATAGCTAATGTAGACCACCAAGCCAATCTTCATCGCTAGTTGCCAATTCAGAGAAGGTCAGCGAAAGACCAAGCTGAGCTATTCATAGGGCCGATGCAAACCGCCGAGGCGAGCTTCGTCGCCAATTCTGGCACTAACTTCAAGGGCCGATTCAAAGCAAGCCAGGGGATCCGAATCCAAAGCAGGTCGGGAGACGAAGCTGAGTGAGCCCATCATTTGCAGGATCGACAATGGCATCATGAGCTTGAGCCCCAGGTGATGGATTGATCGCTCCATCGATCCATCGATCGATCCATCGATCCATCGATCGATCCATCGCTCCATCGATCGATCCATCGCTCCATCGATCGATCCATCGCTCCATTGATCGCTCCATCGCTCCATCGATTGATCCATCGCTCCATCGCACCATCGATCGCTCCATCGCACCATCGATCGCTCCATGCATCCCTCCATCGATTGCTCCATGTATCGCTCCATCGATCGCTCCATGCATCGCTCCATCGATCGATCCATCACTCCATCGCTCCATGGATCGCTCCATCAATCGATCGTTCGATTCGATCGATGAGCAAAACAAAGAAGACATGAAGCAGCCCTCCTCCGGTCATGGGTTCGAGCCGAGCCGAGGCCTCGGCAAATCGCAGAGAAGAAAGGAAAGAGGAATCGGGTCTCGTGGGTCCTCCTCCCTCGATCCATCTCTGTCTCTCATCGCTTCTTCCATGGCGAAGCAGCCTGAACCTCTACATTGAGAGAACGGGCTCACAGGGCACTGTCACTTCTTCCCTCCCCCCCCCCGCCATGGCGACCTCCTCATCCCTTCACCTCTTCCCCGCCTACTACACCTCTTCCCCTTCCCATGCCTCGGTGAGTCCCCTCTCCCCCACATGCCTCTTTCTTACGCTTCGATTTGCCCCCCCTTTTTCGCCTCTCTTGTTCCATGGTAGATTTGGTAGCAGCGTTTTGAGCTAAAGAGAGAAATGATCCGTGCGTTACTAAGATGTGGGTTTTTCACTGTGCACGAAACCAGTCCCCACTTCATGGGGGCAGGGCATATATCAGTGTAGAGAGAGCCCGATGCATTTGTCAATGGAGAGAAGCAACACATCTGAAAGCGCTTCCCACTTGTTGATAAGGTCCACTTAAGAAGCTTTTCCTGTAGCGAGAAGCGTACTGGGAATAATTGTCACTGAGCTATAGGTAACCATGTTAGAAAGCATTTGTGGTCCAAGAGGTGGACGCATTGAAAGTCGTCACTTTGGGTGCTAGATTACCGCTGCTGATTTCAAGGAATGAGCAGGACAAATACAAAAATTCACAACATTGGCTTCAGATAGACCGATACACTAGACGGCATTCTCATTAAAGTGATAGTTAATATCAGTCAATGGCATTACTATTGGCAATGGATCATCACCTCAGTAACACTGTCATTTGACAAAGCATTGCTATTGGCCCTCACAAAGCATTTCCATTGCAGAGATACATAAAGCTACGACCCATAAAATCCAGAGTTATCTGTAGAGAGCGAGAGATAAAATTGGCAATTTCAAGTATTTTTCAATGAATGCACTATCTTGGTTTGGGGCTGCAGGTGAATCTCGAAGATGGCATTTATAACAGAAAATGGTGGCTGTTATATATCATGAACTTTTTTTTATGTGGAACACACCCTGAACCTTTTTTAATTGAAGAAACCAAATATTGCATTATGCCATCCATTAACATGGAACAATGAACTGTTACAATTTCATTACTAAGCACATCATATTTTGTAACTCTATATGTGATGATTTTAGTGCAATGTGATTTCTTTGTGCAGTTTTCTTGGAGAAAATGTGAGATGACATGCCATTGCCCTTGGATTCCAGGTAATCAGTTAGTGATGTAACTTCACAATGATTGGAATTATAGTTTTCTCAGTCAGCGATGTAACGTGTTTGTGTGTATGATGAGTGAGTGAATGCTGTCACACAATGCTCTATTCCTTTCAGATCTAGGGATTTGACTATTTTTTGGTTCTAAAACAATATTGATTTTCTGTCTTCATTGGTAATGCTAGAACTCTATTTTAGAAATCTATTCTTATCTGAGTGGAACGTGGCTGTTTTTTCTGGTTTTTAGAAGTTTACTTCACCTCGAAGGAACACAAACGATACAAACAAAATAGAAGGTGAATTAATTCCAAGAAATCATATTTAAAACGATTCATTGTTGGAATTCTGTTATTGTATCAGGGGCTATGCTACTGATCTTGCACTTGATATAGTTCTTGAAACTTCTTAGTTGCGCTAGATGCTGGTTCACCATGACACTCTCCAGATTAGACCTGGTTTAGAGAGATATGGCCCCTAATCCGATTCTTTGTACATAGTTCAACTTGGATACTGTCACCAAAAGAGGATTTCACTGGCATGGTGTAATTGGTTGATAATCATATGTTATGACATGTTACTAAGGAGATGTATGAAAGACTTGGTGAAGTTTTTGTTACATTGAAAAAGTAAGTGTGTGTATATATTACAGTTATAGGTATGCATTCTCGAGGGAGGAAGGCAGGTGAGAAGAAAGCCAAGGTGGGTGGCTCAAAAGGATTTGGAAAGTCGCGACCAGGAGATGGTATAACTGCAGATATTCGTGAACGCAAGAGTAAACCCATTTCTAAAGATGTTACCTCTACAACTATAGAAGGTCATGAAGACACAGAACAAAATGTGGCCCATACACAGGTAGATGAGGCATCTGGCAAAGGTAAGGACTATCAAAAAGATGAAAATAATGCACCTGAGGCATTTCTGAAGAAAACAACTTTTGTTGGTGACGGTGCAAGAAACTGGAAAGATGAAGGTGTATATAAGAACGATCCTGATTTGGAATCAACCTCTGTCAATGCAGAAGATTTAGAGGCTGTGGTTAAAAATTCCGAAAGTGTGGAAATTGTAGAAGAGAGTGGTAGAGTGAAAGAAGATGTGATTGTGTCCAATAAGATTGAAGAGGAGCAAGACACTCTTCCAAATACTGTAAAAGATGCAGAAAAGGTTTCCAAAACAGAAGTTGTTCCACGACCTGATGCTGAACAATATAGGCTCCAGGTTAAGATCTTGGCTGAGAAAACAGAAAATGATGGTAGAATAGTGTTTTCTTTTCCTGAGATCCTGAAGGCCGGAAATAGAGTTGAAGTATTTCTAAACCGTCCTGCAAGCGCTTTGGCAGAGGAACCAACTGTAAAGATTTCAGGTGCTTATAATGGTTGGAGATGGAAGCATTTCGAAGTACAATTGGAGAAAACATGGCTGGAGGACTGGTGGTCTTGTAAGCTAGATGTCCCTTTGGAGGCATTTAATGTCGATTTTGTTTTCCACAATGGAAATGACATCTATGAAAACAACTCGAACAAAGATTTCAGTCTTCTAGTGGAGGATGGTATGGACAAATATGATTTTGAAGATTTGTTGATAGAAATGAAAAACAAAGAATTAGAAAGGATTGCTGCAGAGAGGCTGCTAGAAGAGCAGCGGTTAGCAGAACAACAGAGATTGATAGAGAAGAAGGCTGCAGAGGAGGCTGACAGGAATGAAGCAAGAAAGCAAGTTAATGAGCAGCGTGATAAGATGGGCCTTATTCTGCAGAAGGCAGTTAGAAACGTAGAGGGGTTGTGGCATTTCGAGCCCTCAGAGTTTCAAGGAGGTGACAAAGTGAAACTGTTCTATAATCGCTCAAATCGACCTCTAGCATCTAGTTCAGAAGTATGGCTACATGGTGGATATAATAACTGGCAAGACCTGGTATCGACTGTAGGACAGCTTAATTTTCACAGCAACGATGGTGGCGACTGGTGGACAGTAGATGGTACATATTTCACACTTAGAACTTTGGTCTCATTAAAAGAAGCCATTGCCCATTTGTTTGCTTTAGTATAGATTGCATTGTCTATGTATATTGTCCATGCCTATACAGATAGAAGGTCGAGCATGCGCTTTTTATTCAAGAAGTGATACTGTCATGCTTAAACTTTAGAAAAAATTCTCAGGTAGAACATCAAGTGTTGATTTTCAAAACAAAAAGTTTCTACCTCAAAAACAGGGATGCAAGCATTTGAAATATACATCCAATAAAACAAAAGCATCATACTACGAGTTTGACAGTTACGAACATTCTTAGATCTCTTCAAACACAGAATTTACTACTGAAAATAGCCACCGAAAAAGATTTTTGTTAGAAGACATGATAAATCCTTACTGCTATCAGATTACTGTTCTGCAAAGAATTTCTTTCTCCCGCAAACCCTTGGATGCATATTTTATGGTCCATCAATAGTAGCATGCGTTTGACCTTGACCAAACAACTTTTAGTATGTCTTTCCAGAAAACATGGATGAAAAGTAAGAATGTGGCAAAACAGTCTGCTATTAAATCTCAGCATTGTTTCCTTTGCATGTTAAGAGTTATTCTACTCGACAGTGCTTTAATATGTATCACAAGAGAACTTGTGATAGCTAACATTCATGAATATGTCTTTTGTAGTTCAAGGCAAAGATGTACGATGTGGGCATGCAAACGTCCAACTTTACTGAATTCTTAACACTTAAGTGTGATTTAATACTAAACTAGTACTTTTTCCTGGCCTTCAGTAGGGTTCTAACATGGGATTTACATCATTATGCTCACATATAAGCTCTTCTCACATAATGAACACTGTAGAACTCTTTGCGATGAAGTTCAACTACCCAAACGTGCATACCTTCTCACGTGGAACTGATGGGCCCCTGGACAATAATGCAGTATACGTAGTAGGAGTTTTTATTCAAGCTATGCTCACATCACTGACTGTGTAGACCGGTTTTTGATGTAGTTCAAGTACCCAATCATGCATACCTTCTCAACTGGGTGCTTGCTGATGGGCCACCTGACCGGGCAACATTATATGACAATAATGCATATCAGGACTTCCATAGCGTGGTGCCAAAAAATGTTCCTAACGATTTTTACTGGAAAGAGTTGGAGGAACAAATATATAGAAAACTTCAAGATGAGAGAGCAATGAGGGAAGAAGCTGCACAAAAGAAGGCAAGTACACCTTTTTTTTCCTCTTTTTGACTGCTTCTATTAGTTACCATTATGATTTTTCCTGAAGGCAACAGGCCTGAAGGCCTACTCACCTGAAGGTTTTGGATTGACTCAAACCACTTTAAGGCAAAGTATCACACCACTTGAGATATCAAGTTGGGGATAAAGCAAGTTAAAATTTTCAAGAGAACCAAATTGATTTATGATGTGGAACATTTTGTAGAAGGTACTAAAGCTCAATAACTAAACATTACATTATGCAGGCACAACACACTGCAGAGATCAAAGAAGCTTTTAAAACTAAGACTAAGAATAATATACGGAAATCGCAAGCACATAGATTTTACACAGAACCAATTAATGTAGAAGCCGGAAAAAGTGTAACGGTCTATTACAATCCATCCAACACAGTTTTAAATGGGAAACCTGAAATATGGTTACGTGCATCATTCAATCGCTGGACTCACAAGTTTGGGTGTCTTCCCCCGGTTAAAATGACAAGATCTGAAGGCACAACTTTAGTGAAGGCTACAGGTAAGCCTTTTTGGAGATCAGATTTTTTAGTATATTCTAGATTCCTAAACAAGATCCAATGATTACAAATCTCAATACTGGTAAGAAAATTCACAATGAAGTAACTTTAGTATATTTTTTTAGTCAGGGTTCCGTTGGATGCATATATGATGGATTTTGTGCTCTCTGAGAGAGGTGATGACACCGGGGGTGTCTTTGATAACAATCATGGTATGGATTACCATGTTCCTGTTGTTGGTGGGTTTCTTAAAGAGCCTCCCATGAAGATTGTGCACATCTCAGTAGAGATGGCGCCAATTGCAAAGGTATTGTTTCATTTCATTCAAAATGTCATCACTTCTACACATTCAAGTAAGTTCAGTGTATACCGATGTTTTATCATTTTGAATATTTGTGAAGTGTTTAGTTCGTTTAGCTGGTAGGGGTACTCACATAGAATTTATTGGAAAGAAGCATGCAATAACATGAATGAAAACTTTGGAATAACATGCCAATTCTATGATCTAAATATGTTTGTAAATTGTTTTTGTTCTCATAAGGTCTAGAACCATAGCTTCTGCAAATTAATTGTTTTTCATCATTTCATAAACCTAAACTGCAGGTAGGAGGTCTTGGAGATGTAGTAACAAGTCTCTCACGAGCTATTCAAGAATTAGGACATAATGTGGAAGTCGTCTTACCGAAGTATGACTGTCTTAAATATGGCCATGTAAGTCATGCATATTTTGGCTGGTCATTGCAAGGAAATTGATTTTCTCTCAAATATGTCATGCATGGATATTTCCATTTTGAACATCAGATCAAAGATCTACAAGAGAAATCCGAATTTGTTTCGGGGGGTGCTAGAGTTAAAGTTTGGAGAGGGACTGTTGAGGGTTTACTAGTTCACTTTCTAGAACCAGACAATGGGTAAGCTAACATTTTGAAGCATTTTTAGTAAAAGTTTCATAAACACATTTACCACTTTCAATGTCTAATAATGAGGCAATGCTTCGATGCAGAATGTTCTGGGCTGGTTGTATTTATGGTCGTCGTGATGATGCCCATCGATTCAATTATTTCTGCCGTGCCGCCCTTGATTTTTTGGTTCAATCTGGACAGAATCCTGTATGTTGTTACAAAACCAAAGGCATAAAAAGATGTCTCTGCTGCTTTCAATCGTGTTGGTTTAATGTGTTCTATCTGAGGATGAGTTTTTTGTGTGCAGGACATTATTCATTGTCATGATTGGACAAGTGCACCTGTAGCATGGCTTTTCTATGAAAATTATAAGCAAACATGCTTAGCAAACGCCCGCATCGTGTTTACAATCCACAATTTAGAATATGGAACAGCTTTGATTGGAAAAGCCATGGCTTATGCTGACAAAGCAACCACCGTGAGTGTCATCTTGAACAAGTATATGTATGTGGGTGCCATTTCTGGCATTAAAATGTCCTCTGCTTACGTGTTTAGGTTTCTGAGACATATGCATCTGAGGTTTCTGGGACTCCTGCAATATCACCACATCTTTACAAGTTCCATGGCATCAGGAATGGCATTGATCCTGACATTTGGGACCCATATAATGATCCATTGATCCCAGTAAATATACACTTCTTGTCCTTTTATCTGATAAGAGAATGGTGTTGGTGATAAAAGGATAAACTTTAGGCCACATTTATATATTGACATGTAAAGATGGCATTGCAGTTGTCGTACACATCAGAAAATGTGATAGAAGGTAAAAGGGCAGCAAAAGAAGAGTTGCAATCAAGGCTAGGATTAGCGAAGGTCGATCGGCCGCTTTTGGGGATCGTCACTCGTTTGACAGCGCAAAAGGGTGTTCATCTCATCAAACATGCAATCTGGAAAACTCTTGAACGAGGCGGGCAGGTGCATATGCTGTATTGTGGTTTGTCTCCTGAAAATGTTACTTGGTTTGAGTTCTGACAGTAGAGTTCAAAATCTTAAAGCCATTCAGATGTGTGAAGATACGTATCTAGGTGATTTGTTTTCGTGCTTAGACACGTGTTCGCCCTGTGGAGTTATTACACGAGGACAGACCATATTTGCGCAGCAGGCATCCTTTGTAGATACAAGATTTATTTCATGAGATTTTCAAAGTTTGACATGGCTGTCTGTTGTAATGTTTTTGACAAGTGCTTACTTTATTAATGTACTTGTTGCTTTTGGACACAAGTTTGCTTATCACGATCCTGTTCTTACGTGTATATATTTTCTAGGTGGTTTTACTTGGCTCTGCCCCGGATCCACGAATACAAAACGATTTCAATAACTTAGGCCAGGAGCTTCATAATTCTCGAGGCGACATGGCCAGACTGTGCTTACAGTATGATGAACCTTTGTCTCACTTGGTAAATTTCTCCTTCAGAAATAGAATAGAGGCTGGGATTGTACTTTTTTAATTAATTCCTAATAGTAAAATTTGTAGAAAAAAGAAGAAAATAAGATATATGAATTCCTCAAAGTGGTTCTTAAGACCAAAGAAAAGGTCACAGCTTCAAATATTATATTGTTTTTGAGCAAATTTAAAAAGCTGACTGGACAATCTTGTTATCTAGACACACAAGATTTTTGACTCAGGTAGTCTGGAAACACCTCCACATCCCCAGCGTGGGCTAAAGGAAATAAAATGTTGAATAGTGGTGGCCTGTTTAAGCTGGGATAGTTGTAGGTTTTTGGTAGAAAATCCATCCTTGACATCTGAGTTGGGTCATGTAAACAGATATATGCTGGTGCAGATTTCATCTTGATACCATCAATGTTTGAACCTTGTGGACTTACACAGCTGACTGCGATGCGTTATGGGGCCATCCCAATCGTGCGTAGAACAGGGGGTAATAACGATACTCATTCTTTCAAGTATTCCGTAGTGTATATACCAGTTTTCTTCAACATGTATGTTGAAACTCTGTCTCTCTCAATATAGTTGTACAAAAATGCCATAAGCAGAAGTATTCTACGTAAAATGGACCCTTGATTCTTTCAAGATTTTACTGTGCATAGACCAGAGTTGTTACCTATAATTATTTTAGCTTTCTTTGAACATTAGCGCCGGAACCCTGATAATTGCACTGTGGGTTATTGTTTAGGTCTAAATGATACAGTATTCGATGTTGATCATGATGGAGCGCGAGCATCGTATAATGGATTGGAGCCTAACGGATTTAGTTTTGATGGTACCGATGCCCCTGGAGTCGAGTATGCATTGAATCGGTAATGCCTTTTTCTAAATTAAAAATTTCTGCTGTATACCCCGTATATATATATCTACACACCCTTGCTTTCTACATATGGGACACAGGGCATTATCAGCATGGTACGAAGCGCGAGATTGGTTCAATAATTTGTGCAAACAAGCTATGGAGCAGGATTGGTCTTGGAACAAGCCGGCATTGGATTATATAGAACTCTACTACAGTGCAAGAAGGTAGAGACATTGTGATTGTGTTTTTGTGTACATACTTTTCCTTTTGTAGAATAAGTGATGCGTGTAATGAGAAGTGGAGCGTTTCATCCTTCATTTTTGCATTTGTATTTAAACTCCCGATTGAGCTGTCCCTTTGGGAATGTAATTTTATATTGCTTATCACTTCACTTATCCAATGAGAGCATGAGTATTGCTTATGACTTCATTTCTCCAAAGAGAGCATGAGTAGGTGTTGTCTCTTTACACTATGTTTTGACCCCCAATTTCAAATGGGATATGTATCCATATGAAATTTTGCTATCGGAAATCATGCATGGTATTTCATTAGTTGATATATTGTGCTTCTTGCCAACGGCTTTATTTTGTGATTTGTGTGTTTTTTGTTTTTCCAATCATTCATGCACAGTAATGTTGATTCGGTCGGGGCAACAAGGGGTGTTGATTCTCAGCATCTCGATCTATTTGTGCATGTGAAAGGCAAATGAGTGGTACTCAATTGTATTTTGTGTGCCAGGTAAAGCTAGTTGTGGTGAAGCTACATTGTGCAGGGATTGAGGTGAAACGCCGTGCATTGGGTAAGAAAATGGAAAGAGCACAGAAGAGAAAAGATCAAAGGTATTGTTTTTCGTTCGATACAAAACCAGGATGCACAATTGCATTTGTGTGTTCATCTTGTTTCGTCTGGCGCTTCTCGCTTCCGTGCCAGAGTGTGGGCACTACAACACCGAAAACTGGTTTAAAGCGACATCATCTTGGTGGTCTTAATGGAAGAGCTTGGTGGTCTTAAGCACAGTATTCGAACAAAATCATTTGTTTGTATACATGCAATCGTATACGCCTATAGCTTCCAGAGTTCCTATCCTCGTCCCTTTCTAGTTCCGAGTAGCCCCCATCGTCCGTGCCTCATCATAGTCCACAGTTAGTGCGTTTGTGACAGGTATCGAGAGAAATATGCTGGGAGTATTTCGGGAGAGATACGTCGAGTAATCTGGAGAGATACGGGAGGTATACGAGAGATATACGTCATAGTTCGCAGGTAGTGTATTTGGAGAGATGAGGAGAAAGATGGTGGGAGGAGTATTTTGGAGAGATACGCCGGGTAATTCTTCGGAGATATACGAAAAAAAGTATGGAAATACAGGAGAATATATAGAATACGGTGTGGGGGGGGCGGGGGTATTTTGGGGTATTTTTGGGACGTCGAAAAATACGGTGGGGGGCGTATTCCGAAGAGGTATACGAAAGTACAGTTGGAGACCGTTTAGCAGAAATACGGGAGGCGAGAAAAATAGGGACGGGGTGGGGGTATTCCGCGGAGATACGGAAAAAGTACGGGAATACGGGAAACTATACGGCCTTTTTGGAGTTATTGGGAAAATGCTAGAAATTGGACCGAGAAAACCCCAAAAAAAAAGACAAAATCATTTATTTTTTCTCTATACCTTTTTCTTTTTCTTTTTCTTTTTCTTTTTCTTCTTCTTCTTCTTCTTCTTCTTCTTCGTCGTCGTCGTCGTCGTCTTCGTCTTCTGCTGCTTCCGCTGCTTCTGCTTCTGCTTCTGCTTCTGCTTTTTGTGTTTTGGTAGCGAAGACACACCGAGCTCGCCATTGTTGATCGTCGCCTTCGTCTTCTGCTGCTTCTGCTTCCGCTTTTGGTCTTTTTTGGTAGCGAAGGCGCACCTGCACCGAGCTCGCCGTTGTTGCTCTCTCAATCGCTTCGTTTTTTGTTCGCGTCGTTCGATCGTCCGTGCTGCTTCTTCATCGAATCCCTTCCATTTTGCTCTCCCCCCTACCCCTGGCACTTGACCTGCAAAATCTTTCCTCCTTCCCCCTTATCCCCCCGCCCCGCCTCCCTCGTTTTGGACACTCAGAAGAGAACTAGGAAAATCCTTAGATCTGCGCGCCTTCTTCTTTGTCGAATTCGGAGAAGGAAACACAGGGAAATGCGCGGAAACTGTCAAGGTTCAGATCGTTTTTCACCATCAGAACTTTTCTTTGATAAGGTCTTGTTCGGTTTTCTTCTTCTCGCGATCTGAAGAACAATGCAAGGAAGCTAAATCTGTAACCAACCGTATGGAAATGGTTTTCTTTGCATCAGCTTATCCGTCGATCTTGGCATAATCACCCTGAGCGTTCCCTTGTGAGGGCACATGCTAGACGGCAAGCAGTACCTGAAAAACCACGGAAAAAGAAGAGTCGTAGAGGAGAAGTTCAGCTGATTCAGCAACCTTGTTTCAGAAGCTCTCCTTGTGGTTCCAAGTGGAACATTTCTACTGTGAAAGGCTATTGCATTTTTCGAACTCCCATAGAACATCTATTGAAGATAAGAAAATGAGTTGGTTCTGAAAGATTTTTTTGTATACATCGAGAGGCTTCCTGTGTTTCGCACAAACGTTTCCACCATGAAAGCCTGTGCCGTTTGACGTACTAGAAATATCGTGTGTTTTGTGCTCCCCTAAGCTTGAAGAAGCCATTGAGGACAGTCCACAAGTGTATGACATTGCTGCTCCTTAAACAGTTACAAGAACGTGCAAATCTGCTAGTCTGTATGGTTTCTACATCTCTCTGAAGTTCAGATGCATAACGAGTACAAGTAACTTGCATTGTCTTGGGGATCATGAACGGAATATGGAAGCCTTGAAGACCAGTCTGATTGAAGCATTTTCATCATGGAAGCCTATGTGCATTCCTCTCCCAGCTCATACAGGAAAGGCCAGGTTTTGCTCCTTTGGACACACATGAGTTGAATTTTGCAGAGGCTCAGAGAAAATGAGCTCATTTTGAAAGAAAGAGTTGCTCGAGAAGCTTCCAAGGAACATTTTCACAATGAAAGTCTATGGCAGCTTCGTCGTGGGGTTATATCACAAAGAAGAGTTTCTTGACAATGTGCTCATCCATCCAAGTTTGGATCATCTTCCTTTCGAACCTGGCAAAGAACTTAGAGTATCAAACTTTTCAGTGACTAGTGATCGTTGCCCTCCTTTAGTAGTTCTTCACATGATTGCAAAGGATGGTGTGTTGTTCAAGCTGGAGCCTGCAAACGTCACAATAGAGTCACAGAAACTGCAAATAATGCATAACATGTGCCTTACAGAATCCAAGGTGCGTATGATTTCAGGCACTATTGAAAACTATGAAATAGAGAAATAAATTGATTGATCGATAAACGTGTATCAACATCTATGTGTATAAATATCTCTGATTGCAAATTACCCATACTGTATCAAAGTTAGAAGCTGTAGATTTACTAAAGGTCCTTGCGAATGATCTCAAATGCACAAGGCAGCTTTATGATTTGAGAGAGAGTGAGTAGAGAAGGTAGCATTCGTTTTTGTCTTATTAGGTTGTAGTAATATTTTCATGTGGTGTGTGTGTGTGTGGACTCGGAAAGGATCCTCATGCTCAAAATCTTTGTATCGAGCATCACAATTGCAAGTATGCACTATGGTTGAGAGAGGGATGTCGGCTTGGGTAGGTCAAAAGTCAAAATCTGGGCAAAGCAAACTTGGAACTTGTCAGCGCATTCAAGGAATTTGCGATGAGTATAATACCTGGAATTTATGAGGATAATGCTTGGAATTTGTGAGTTCATTCAAGGAAAGTTAAGCATAGGAGATGCTCCATCTCATTTTGGAAAACTCTGTTAAAATGTATTATCTCGCAAGTGGTCAAAATGTAACGTTAAACTGAATACAAGATGACATCCCATTTATTTATGGCATCGTGGAGAACAGCAATCCAAAATAGAGAGAAATAGACTAGTAGGAGTCCCTAAGGTATCCGTTCTATCCCTCTAGCATTTAGCTAAGGGTGTACACATAATGATTCCATTATATTGATAGAAAGTGTGGATGTTATCACTGGCTGAAGGTACACCATCACGAAAATTGATGGGATGGTTTCGAACAAGTTATACCCCATTGTGTAATTCTGGTAGCTGTTTAGAACAAGAAAATATGATATGGACGAAAACCAATGGTTAATAGTATAAAGTGTGAATCTGTAGAGTGGATTGGAGAGACTGAATACGAGGGATTAATAGTGGAGCTGTAGAGGCAGATTGTTTGGCAGGAATACACTTGGTATATAAGTTCCCAATGGAAAGTATTGTGGCCAAAGGTAAATTTGTATCATCATAGGCTCTTTAAAGCATTTCTTTGCAAAATGTCATACTGTGTACTCTACATAATGTACATATGATGCCTGGAGGGCTAGTATCATTCTGGGGGGTATAATGTGTAAAATTATAAGTGGGAAAAGAAACAAGAAACCTTTTGACATCTATCAGAGTCTTAAAATCAGATCGTTTGTCAGTTCTCCATCGGAAACGACACAGAACACGACATAAAATAGTGGAAAAAAAGATTTGATGGAAGGTGGTTATACAGTTTTCGAGGTACTAGAGCGATTGTCTAATAGTTATTAGTTTGTGATTAAGCAAGATTTCAGGTTATCTCGTCAGGAGGTCAGACCTGACTCTTGGGACAAAAAGATATGTTGTGTATCTGATACATTTGATTAGACAGGAAATGGCGTAATAAGAAACTAATAATGACTGTTAATCAAACTTTCCTGTGCTTGATGTCCCCACACTTCTGATGGCCAGATGACTGAAGGAAATTGAAGAGCTGGTCAAGAAAAATGTCATGTAATTTACTGCATTGAGAAACATGGTGTCTTATCTAGGTGAATTTGGTTGAGAAACATGGTTTGCAGATACCTTTGCTATCCAGATGCAGAATTTTATTTGAGTGACAGATGAGGTCTAATTGGAGGCTAGTGACATGATCCATTGGATCCAAAAGCAAAATTAAGGTGTGTTTTGTATGGCTTATGTTGCTCATGCAAGCTTATGATGTTATCAAAGAGAAAGTATATATAAGCTTCTAAAAGGTCAATGCTCTCAGTGCTAGTGGTGGAAATATACACCCTGTTGATTCAGGAAGGACGTGTATGCTGCTTGTGGAAACTTTATGATGCTATCAACGAGGAAGCATGTGTAGGGCTCTAGAAGATGTGATTTATGATTCTCGAACCAAAGAAGTTCTGTGCATACCATACCTGGAATTATACTATTGCAGCTATACGTTTTCTAGACTTTTCAAGCGGTTGGTGTGAGAGATGCTATATTAACATTTGAGAGTATCTCAGTAATATACACCTCTTTGATTCCGGACTGACATATATGCTGCTTGTGGAAACTTTATGATGCTATAAAATAAGGAGACGTGCTTTATTATGATCAACCCAAAGTTCTATGCATACCATAGCTGGAATTATAATATTCCAGCTATACGTTTTCTAGACTTTTCTAGCACTTAGTAGGATAGATTTTATAATAACATTTTGGGAGTATCTCAGTAATATTGCTGTGCTATTAATAAAATAGAAAATTTATTTGTCTGGTTTGTTTTTTTCTGCAGAGTGCAGTAATTACATCATCAGGAGGGCTAGAGATTCACTTGGTTGCTATGAACAGTAGAAGAAAGTTCTTTCCATGCTTCTGGGGTTTTGTGTTATCTCCTCGGTTATATAAATCCTGCTTGACTATGTTTAATCTGAGATGCCTTGCTCTAGTACTGGATTTAGATGAAACATTGATAGTTGCCAACACATTGAAGTCTTTTGAAGATCGTATAGAGGCTCTTGGTTCCAAATTGAAAGGTGAAACAGATGGACAGAAAACTTCAGTAATGTCTGCAGAACTAAAACGATATATCCAAGACAGGGCTTTACTGAGGCAGTATGCTGATAATGATCGTGTTTGGGATAATACAACAGAAAAATATATCAGAGCAGAGATTGAGATTGTGCCCTCTTCTACAGAAGGTGCTTCGCCCTTGATGCGTCCAATTGTCAGACTCAAGGATTCTAGCATGGTTTTCACTCGAATCAATCCGAATGTGAGTGTGTATGCTATAGGAAGATACCTTTGATAATGAATGTATTGCAAATTGCAATGACTCTGCTGATAGTTGTATGCAGGTACGGGATACGAGTGTTTTGGTAAGGCTGCGACCAGCTTGGGAGGAGCTCCGAGAATATTTGATTGCAAAAGGGCGCAAACGCTTTGAGGTTTTTGTCTGTACAATGGCTGAAAGAGAATATGCATTAGAAGTTTGGAGATTGCTTGATCCTCAAAGTCAACTTATCAAAGAAAGTGATGTCTTACAACGAGTTGTCTGTGTAAAGTCAGGTAGATGATTTTAGCTGTAATGTAAAGATTTTTTCATATGAGACGGATGGTGAACTAATGCTATAAATGTGAATCAGCCTCAAAGAAGTCTCTAGCAAATGTATTTGTGAGCGGTAATTGTCATCCAAGTATGGCGATGGTGATTGATGATCGGCTCAAAGTTTGGGAGGATAGGGATCAGTCTCATGTTCATGTTGTGCCTGCTTTTGCACCTTACTATGATCCACAGGCTGAGGTGCACAAATTTTGGTATTAAAAGCTCGTCAGGTGTACTGTAACTGTATATAATATGCACAAAATTTTGACGATCTCTGAAATTCTCTGCCTTCGATTAACAGGTAAACATTCCCATGCCAATTTTATGCGTTGCACGAAATGTAGCCTCTGATGTTCGTGCTGGATTTTTCAGGTAACCATCTCACAAATCTCTGTTCGTTAGCTTTTTATTTTCTTACTAATTTTAAGCCAAAGGACAGTGATTTTTAAAAGAACTCACAAACAGTCTACAGAATTTGCCAGAATACACCTATGTGACCCAAAGCATGGTGTCCCTTCCATAAGTGATCCTGATTAATTCATAACAAGATTAATATGTTTTAGCCAACACAGCACAAGTCTGGTGAGGCACATATTGCGAAAGTACATCAATGCATCGGTGCTGAAAACCCTGCTGACACGTACTGTGGAGATTGTTCAGAAAACCAAATCCTGAAATTAGTAAACAATGGATCAGGAGTCCCTTATTTCTGATAAGTAAACAATGCACAGCTTCTTTCTGAAGAACAGGTCAAAACTCATAATTCCTGATAAGTAAAAAGTTAATTTCTTTGATTTGGAAGAGTGCAGCCTATTTTTAACTATTCCATGTTCTCCCTAAACCTTCTCGCCAACTAATACTAAATAGGATGAAGAAATCAGACGAAGTTGAAGAAGTAGGGAAAATGGGCCCATTTATGGAGGAATGGAGTGATTAAAGAAAGTTTTAAATAAAAGGAAACGTCATATTACCGTCCATTAAGCTTTAGACCTTTGTATTTACTGCCTAGAACATTTTAACTAATTGAGTGCACTTTTTTGGGGCGGGGGGGGGGGGGGCTTGAATGGAATTTATGAACCTTGATCCATCAGTTTTGTTCCGTAGGTTGACTCTGGCCTCCTGAGGATGTGACTATCTTTTATGTTTGCTTCTCCTCTCGCTTTAAATAGGCTGTCTGTTTCATTTATGTAGGGACTTCGATGAAGGCTTATTGAAGGAGATGGCTGGGATTGAATATGACGCAAATGTTCGAAGCTTGCCACGTCGACCTGTCCTTAGTAAATATCTAGTAGGAGAGGTTATAACAAGCAAAAACTTTATTTTTTTTATTACTGGCCTTCCATGATATTTGTGAATAAATTGGCCTGTCTGTGCAGGAAGAACCAATTCAAAATGAATTTAGCAATGGTAATACACAGGATAGTGGTACCAAGTTTGAGCTCGGAAACAGCAAGAAACTGGAAGAGGCAAGTTTTATAAGTTAATCATAATACCCGTGGATCATTTTCTACATATCATTGAAGGGGCACATGATTAAACAGGTTTCTCAAAGGGAAGCAGTGCTTAATCAACAGGCACAAATACTTTCAACAGCCATAATTAAGGAGCCGCAACAATATATGAATCGAACTTTTGCCAATGAGAAACTTACCGCTCATCCACTGATAGATAACTCAGTAAAAGCTCCAATTATGCAGTCTCAACTATACCTAGCAAATGATTCATTTCGAAGCCCACCATTCCCAAATCCCAGGGAGTTTCCTGAGCCTGAATTGAATAAAGACATTCACAATAGACAGCTCATTCTGCTACATGGACAAGATAGTGAACATCAACATAAATATCAGGGAAAGATTTCACCTTTACCTGTCAATGATACATTAGGCTTCACGAATTCTTCTCTTTCAAAGACTACTGACGATCAGAGAAGATCAGAGGGGGAGGTCTTCCCAAATCATCTTTCAACAGCATTTCCTGGGATCACCCGGCCAGGTGAACACTCATTTTATGGCAGTCAGGATAATCCTGCCTTTACGACATCAAAGCCTCCAAACAAGGAGATTTCAAAAGAGGTAATAAAAGCAGGTTGCAAATTGTCTGTGGTACTTATATTGTACTATACGTGAGCTGTTATCAGAGAAATCATATATTTTTCTGACCTTTTCTTCTCTTTCTCTGTCTATTTCAGACATATCCTGTAGATGATAGGCAAAAAAGCGAAAATATTTTCTCTGCCCATATGAACACAAGCCCAGAAACACACAGAGAGAATCCAATAATTATTCTACAGGAGCTTGCAGACAAATATAACACAACTGTAAACTTCCAAATCCTGTTTTTAAACTCTCAAATTATTTCTTATATTTGATAATCACGAAATGCTTTCTTTTTCAGGTAGAGTTCAAAGCTGTTGTGAATACTACTAAAGACTTGCAGTTTTCTGTTGAGGTAATTTGAGCGGGCTTTCTGATCTTTCAATTTCATTTTTGAGCTATACTTATATGTTTCTAGGTAAGGCTGACTTTGGTTAGCAATATTTTTTCCGTACACTATGTGCAGGTGTTCTTTGATAGAGAAAAGGTTGGGGAGGGCACTGGTGGAAATAGAAAAGAAGCTCAGTACAGAGCAGCTGATTGTGCGCTGCAGTTTATGACAAGAAGTATGCACATGAATGTTATTGGATGTCTGAAATATGCATTATAGATGTGCATATCTTTTTATCAATGAAGCAGGTTAAGCTGACTGAGTTCTGGTAGGTAATTTCTTTGTCCGGTATATGCACATGCATCCACATGGTCATGGACGATTCACAAACTCTCGCGATGATACTTTTATGAGCTTGAGGAGGAGAGCTCCTCGATATTTTGCTGCACTAACTTCACCAGCTCCAGCTGACCATGTACCTTTTCTTACTCCTGCGGGCCGGTCAAACCTTGCCGAATCTCAGCATCTTCTCGAGTCCAATAGAGAATATAACCCTGTGGCAGCTTTGAGAGAATATGTAAGTCTAGATCATAGGCACTTCACTGTTTAGTCATGGTAGGTTATTTCCATGTTGTATGATCATTCTTTAGATTGTTTGCCTTTTAGTTTGAGTAAGGTTAGCTATGAAAGTGAGATCAATAGTCCATTTGAAGGTTAGATGAGATGGTGCTTTTCCATAATATGATTTTGAATTCGGTTTATACTCCATCCTCCATTTTTCAGTGTGACATGGAAGGGATGAGTGTCGTTTTCAATGATTTATCTCCTGTCCTTGCTTCTTTGGAACATCACCTGCAAGGGTTCGTCTGCCAGGTATGTTAACAAATAAGAACAGTACTTTTAATTCTCAATCTTTGAAGGACTTCTAATTCATTTCAGGTTTCAATCTGGATAACAGGTTGAGGTTGGTGGGCGACCTATGGGGAATGGCAATGGCTGGACATGGGAGGAGGCCAAGCAACAGGTTTTTATTTCCATTACTTCTTAGCTTGCTGCCTTTAAATGATAATTACTTGATTGTAACCTAAAAGGTTCTGATTGTTGTTATCCTACGTGATAATGATTTCTTAAACTATGTGATGGTTATCAAATTTTCACTCTGAAGAGATTTTGGTCACTGTTTGTGCCAACGATCAGCAGTAGTTGTTTTGGAATTCAAATTACTGACCTATAGGAAGTGCTGGAAGCTGTTGGGCTTCTGAACTTCAAGGATGCACAGTTTTCGATTTCCGTAATGATTTGTGGATGCTACTTGTTGCCTCCTGCAGGCAGCAAATGAAGCACTACGACGTGTTAGGATGGATAGCCGTCATCGTACCCCTCGACATTCCCCCCCCCACAGGCATGGGAAAAGTTTAGGGTGTTTGTTTGTCTCTTAATATTTGGATGGCACGAGTCATGATATTGACACCCGTATTATTTACAGATCTCCCCCTCGGCCAAATAAAAGGTCAAGAACAGGGGATCTTCCACCAAGGCAATCAATGAATCCTTCACCCAGGCGATTTTTCAATAGGTGAGTTGATAATTTCATAGTTGGCTCCCTTCCTCTTGCTCCCAAGGTTTTGTAAATTCATGGAATTTTGTGGAGATATTCTAGCTGCTACTTCGAGGTAGATCAATGCTTGTCCAGGACTCTGCTCAAGGATGAGCTGAATTTTGGCTCTTCTTTCTAGTATAGTGTGTATATTGATGTAACAATTTTAAGCATTCAAAGGTATAGACGCATGCAACAGCACCATTGCTTATGTTTTGAAAGTCTATTGAAATCATAATGGAAGATTTGTTGAAAGTTTATGAAGAATTTTGTACTTTGACAACATTGATTACTTTTTTTTAATCTAGTAAAAGAAGTCCCGACTACCAGCCTCAACTTTATCTTGGTTTTGATTTCCTGCAATCCTTCTACATGGGAATGTTGGAATTGGGTTGCGAAGAAGAAATTGGAAAATTTCCCTGCACCACAACAACAATTTCTCATTACTTGAACAGTAAAAATGTCCTGTTGACAGAGGTTATTTCCATTTCCTTTATGTTAGTGACGAAGCTTCTTCAACTTACATTTTTTTATGGTGAACGTCTTCTACCACAAATACTTCGGCACTGCAAACCATTGTTTTGACAGTGTGATCCTGAACAGGGTTGAGTGCTTTAAAGTTTTGACGTTGCTTTGGTGCAATATCAAGCCCAACTGCACTGTGAAACCGGAGTTTGGTTGGCTGAATGAGCAGTGCCACCTTTATTGATGATGTGGCCTGTGCATATGTTGCAATCAGCTATTTTTGTGAAAGGTGAACTGGGGCCAATGGTGATTTTAATTGCTCTGCAATTGGTGCTGAGTTACAAATGTATCATTTCCAAATAGTCTGGCATCATGCCATATTTTAACCCTGCACCATCTCATCACATTGTGATCTGCACGTTTGATGGGATTCTTGGTTCACCCATCAGAATTATTTGCTGTATGAATGAGTTTTATGTGAATGTGTTGTAGCACATTGTGAATATGATTATTTCAATGAGATTTCCAGGCCATAGAAATTTTTGTACTTGTCTTATCTGCAGCTCAAATGACACTCAGGTAAAGATCTGTATATGATGGATGAACAACTAATGAACCTGTATGATTGGGCTTAAACGTGAAGATAGGATAGCCTGTTATTCCTGGCCAACTAGTTATGTTCATTCGGAGGGCAATTTCTAATTCAACTGTTGGATCACAGGTGAAGAACTGCAGGAATCGTGGATCGTGTCAATGTATGTCACCACCTCATCAAGCAAGATTGGTATCCCCTTGCCAAACAATAAAGTGGTTTTGCTTGTGAGATTTGGTAGTATAAGTAAATCCAACCTTTTATGTATTGATTGACAGGTTCCTGGACGGCTACTGATGTTCGTCCATGTGTGAAAATTGCAACATCGTATAGGGCAGAGGAATGGCTGAAATGATCGAATGCAATGCATTCCTTGTTGTTGATGAAACCTCAGATTTGTAGCCCTTCCATCCAATAGCTCACCCTCTTCTCCTTACAAACAGAGCCCTTTGTAGCAGCTAGGAAATTGGTCAGCTTGATGAGGCCTGATGGAGGTGATCCAGAGAACTGTTACATTGGTGAAGATCTACTCTATTTTTGTATGGTATCTCATTGTTAACCGCAATGGCATTGAGCTGACTGTATCATTGAATCACAGGCATCCCAATTTACCTCGGGAATGAAGCACCCAACTGATGAATGCCAGCCAGGGGCCATTTCTTCACTGCAGAAGAACCTCTTCAAGCAAGCTGTAAGGAGGGAAAGTCGCCAAACTGAGGGAGAAGGCGAAGGGTCAAAGTCCAGGGAATAAAAAAGGACAGTCGTGCAGGATCTATACACCAGAAGGATATGATAAGAAGGAGAAAAAGAATGGTACAGAAGCTGCTCGCATGGAGACCACATATTAGCTATCTATCGGACACAAGTCCCCACATGGAGAGATTTGTATGGGAAGGGAAGCACCATATATGTAGCTAACCAAGTGCCTGCAATGCCGCTCTCTCGGGTTAATAGTCTGCCATCAAATCCTGGGATCTATAGACAACGGCCATGGCTGCTGCGGTGGAGGAGAAGGCGCAAGAGGTGCAGGCGTGGCTGAGCAGCTTCGAGGCGGCCCTGGCGCGAAGGGATGTGGAAGCTGCAGTCCAGCACTTCCACGCGGAGGAATGCTTCTGGAGGGACCTGCTGACCTTCACATGGAACCTGTACACGGCGGAATCCCAGGAGGAGATCAGGGAGATGCTGCAAGCCACGCTCAAAAACGAGGAGGAGGATGATGATGAGCAGCAGCAGCAGCAGAATGGGCACATCCAGCCGAAGACGAGGAGCGCGGCGACGTGGAAGCTGGAGAGCGAGGAGGGGGTGGAGGAGGTGGAGGAGGAGGGGATCGGCGCGATCAGGCAGTCGTTCTTCACGTTCGAGACGAGGGAGGCGCGGGGGAGGGGATACGTGAAGCTGGTGCGGGGGGGGAAGTGCTGGTGCCTGCTGACGACGATGCTGGAGCTGAAGGGGCACGAGGAGCCGGCGCGGGAGCGGCGCGAGCTCGGGGTGCAGTACGGGGCCTTCCGGGGGGGCCGGCGCACGTGGCTGGACGTGCGGCACGAGGAGCTCGCGGAGCTGGGCCGGGCGCCGGGCAAGCAGCCCTTCTGCCTCGTGGTCGGCGGCGGCCAGGCGGGCATCTCGCTGGCGGCGCGGCTCCGCCGGCTCCGCGTCCCGACCGTCGTCGTCGACAAGAACGCGCGGCCCGGCGACTCGTGGCGCAACCGCTACAAGTCGCTCTGCCTCCACGACGCCGTCTGGTACGACCACCTGCCCTACATCCCGTTCCCCGACCACTGGCCCGTGTTCTCGCCCAAGGACAAGATCGCCGACTGGCTCGAGGCGTACACGCTCGTCATGGAGCTCGTCTACTGGGGCTCCACCGAGTGCAAGTCGGCGCGCTTCGACGCCGCCGCCGGCGAGTGGGAGGTGGTGGTCGACCGCGCTGGTGAGGAGCTTGTGCTCCACCCCGTGCACCTCGTGCTCGCCACCGGCATGTCGGGCGTCCCCAACGTCCCCGCCAACATCCCCGGCGCCGCCGACAAGTTCCGGGGCGTGCAGTGCCACTCCAGCCAGCACAGGGGCGGCGACGGCTGGGCCGGCAAGCACTGCGTCGTCGTCGGCTCCAACAACTCCGCGCACGACATCTGCGCCGACCTCTGGGAGCACGGCGCCGCCCGCGTCACCATGCTCCAGCGCTCCTCCACCCACGTCTCGCGCTCCGAGACGATGCGCGCCACCGAGGGCCTGCCCTACAAGGAGGGCTCCCGCCTCCGCACCGAGGACGTCGACCTCCTCTTCGCCGCCACGCCCTACAAGATCCTCCACCGCCCCGGCATCCGCCGCTACAGGCGCATCGCCGAGCTCGACGCCGACTTCTACCGCGCGCTCGAGCGCGTCGGCTTCCTGCACGACTTCGGCGACGACGAGTCGGGGCTGTTCATGAAGTACCTCCGCCGCGGCTCGGGCTACTACATCGACGTCGGCGCGTCGGACCTCGTGGTGAAGGGCGAGATCGCGCTGAGGAGCGGCGTGAGCGTCGCGGAGATGAGGGAGCGCAGCGTGGTGCTGAGCGACGGCAGCGAGCTCGAGGCGGACCTCGTCGTCTACGCGACGGGCTACGGCTCCATGAACGGGTGGGCGGCCAAGCTCATCTCGCAGGACGTGGCCGACAAGGTCGGCAAGTGCTGGGGCCTGGGCTCCGACACGACCAAGGATCCGGGGCCGTGGGAGCGCGAGCTGCGCAACATGTGGAAGCCCACCCACCAGCCGCACCTCTGGTTCCACGGCGGCAATCTCCATCAGTGCCGCCATTACTCGCTCTACCTGGCGTTGCAGCTCAAAGCGCGCCTCGAAGGCATCCCCACGCCCGTCTATGGCATGGGCAAGGTCCACCACACTAGCTAAAACAGAAGAATAAGTTCCGGTGTTGTTGTCGTCGTCGGTCGTCGTTGCTCTCGGTCGGGTAATACATCTATGGTAGTTAGATGGGCAATGTCCACCGCCACCGCTGCCGCCACCCCCGCCACCACACTGGCCACAAGATTTGAGTACATATTTTTGCCCGACTGTATATCCCTTGGTGGGCGTCTGTATGTGTGTGTGTGTGTGTGTGTGTGGTAACTGGCCCTTTCATGTAATAAGTGCTTGAAGAGTTGGATGTACAAATAAACTGACTCTGATCAGCAAGGCCTAGCTACGACCCTACAATCCTTTGTGGTTATAGATGTGATGCATCGAAAACAAATCGACAAGCACCATCCTCTAGTTTTTGAGTGACAAAACGGATGACAATTCTCTGTGAGATTATTTGGAAATGCGTTAGGAGTTCAGGAAGACGTCGAGAGTTTCCTTTCAGAGGATTAGTAAGCAATGCAGCTCAACCGTGTCCTTGACCTTGATTTTCATGCATAGTGGGCCATGTCGGTTGTATGGTGAGGCTTGTGTGATTCGAACGTTTGAAAGCCGATTCGTGAATCCACCGGCAGAGTTTCAAGCAAGGACCGACTTTGGGGGGAGCTTGCCTCAAGCAGTGTCACATTTCAACGGTTGTGCATGCAACGACAATGCGGTAGCAATCCAGCTTTTGCCGAGTACAAAATGCATTACACAATTGGCTGCACCTTCAGCCATGACTTTTGGCAAGTCGTTGCATGTGCATACAAATCACCAAAGTTGTTTGCGAGATTTGTAAACTCGAGACTTTTGTGGTTATAAACTGATGGAGCTCACTATGGGGCTATTATGGTCTTCACAACTAGATACAACTCTTGAATCTTGTGTGTATGTGTGTGTGTGTGTTGTGGATGGAACCACTGGGGTTCTGAAGCAGGAGATGAGATGGGGCCAGGTTTTGACTGCTCATAAGAACTCGTATTAAGAGTAGGATTAGCAGTAAAAAGTTGATCGAGATTTTTCTATCATCCCTTCCTCCTAATCTTCAGCCTCCAGCTCACGCATCCATCCTTTTCGTTTAGAAGCATCATGGGGATGCCATCATACACATCCATCCTTTTCGTTATCATACGCCGAGAAGCATCATGGACAATGGAGGCATCATTATCTGATCAATGGGGATGGGCCACACCAGCCATTAAGAAAAAGGTCGGATGTGATCGAGAAGGAGTGATTGAGATCGCCAAGAAGGAGTGATCGAGATCATGTTCGATGAACGGGCGGATGGTGGCCCCCAACGTTCTACGAAATTACAAATCTAGCCATGTCTCACACATCGCTCAAGTCAACTAACTCTTCTTCTTCTTCCTCTTTCCTCGCAAGCGTACAACAAACCCTCGATTAAGTCTATGCCCGCCGGTTCTGTGTAAAAAAATCGCGCGGTTGCAGACATCTGCTCGGCAATGGTCGACTTTGAAGTCTCATCGACCTCTCTCTGCATGTAAACAATTCTCCTCTGCATGTAAACAACTGTAAAATAAAATAAACGACGAATATTTCTACCTAGGGGTGTTTGTGCGATGAGCATAATCTTCTCCTGATCAACACATTATCTTTTCCTTCTCCTTCTCCTTCTTCAGGAGGAAGAGCAAAATTTAGCTTCATCTCCAAGTCTGTTATTTCAGAGCCAGTTTGCGTCCATATTTTTTGGGGGGTATTTTATGGGAATTCCGTTTTCCAGGGGCAATTTTCTGCAATTACGATAATCTTCTCCGACATTATCTTCTTCTTCTCCATTTGAGGAAAATTCCGAGACTCGCCGGGAGTTGCTCCTGCTCCTGCTCCGCTTTCGCCATGGCCGCCTCGCTCTGCGCCTGCGATCGTCGCTGCGTTCCTTCCTTCCTTCCTTCGTACGCTTCTTCTTCTTCGTCTTCTTCCCACAGGCTTTTGCCGTCTCGGTCTTTGTCGGCCTGCCGTCACCGTCGCTTCTTCTTCTTCCTCCTCGGTTATCCTCCTCCCCCGCTCTTCGCTAGACTCACCTCG
Organism: Azolla pinnata; assembly: GCA_037176905.1. Lineage (NCBI taxonomy): Eukaryota > Viridiplantae > Streptophyta > Polypodiopsida > Salviniales > Salviniaceae > Azolla > Azolla pinnata. Next base: position 22,941 of record JBBBWG010031420.1, on the reverse strand, counting down.
GACAAAGAAGTGGAAGAAGGGAAAGGACGAATCCGAAGCAGACGATGGACTTCGCTTCTTTCGCAAAATGCGATGTTCCCCAGCTCGAACACGTTATCTACAAGCGAGACGGCAGTATCCAATCAGGCTGTGTTCGGGAAAAAGGTGCATTCTCTGTCTTTGGTAATATACAGATAAATAATGGCCAACTTGCAGATTATTATTTGTTCTTAGAGAAATATTGAAAAAAATCGGTTTCAGTACCCGTAATGTTGTGATGCTTATTCATGAAAGCATAGGTTATCTGTTGGCAGTAACTTGTTTAAAGAATTCGGAATATCCACTGAAACCGTATAAATTTTCATCTTGACCTGTACAGATTTCTGGTATTTTTCTGTGTTACGTCGATTGTTTTCACTTGAAACTATCATTCAGACGAAAATATTTCATACAAAGTCATTCAAAAACTGCAATTTTTTATTTGATTCACGACATTCACCGAGCTTTCTGATCGCATTAAAATACAGCTCAAAGGATAAAACCATGGTTGATCGTATTTATAGAGGAAACAAAACTAGGTAGAAGTATCCCAAGTTTCTGTCACACTTCTATAGTATCAGACGTTTCATTTCCTCATGCATCATCAGTAATCTGAGGAAAAGAGTGAAACACAAATAAAATTTGGACTTTCTGATGAAAATATTTATACAATGTCTGCTATCTTCATCCGAGTTTTTGGTAGTGATTTATGCTAATTTGGATAAAAATGTTTACGATAAGAACAAAGTTAAATTGATATATGAACAATGTTTCCTAACATCGATTAATTTTGTTGTATTAACTTAATTAAGAAAAGATAGAAAATTTCAAGGACCAGGGCGGCTTAACAGATGTATTAACTTAAGTAAGAAAAGCAACCACCCATGTTAGGATAATTAGTCAATGGCTGATGGACCTTAACAGATCCACCTTCTGAAATGGTAAGTTCAGGACTGGGTGGAATAATATCGTTAACTTCACAACCATCAGATGATTCTTCAATTACCATTTTGTAACCACCCTTACCCTCTCTAACTCGGAGACACAGTAGTAAGTCTAGGTTTTCAGAACTCTACAATTCCTATTATTTCATGCTTTTATTTGCAATATATTTCTCAGCGTCTTCAGTTGATATCATGAATAAGAAGTCGATCAAATTGCACTAAAAGGGAAACAAATTCTGGTTGAAACTGACAGAAGGTCTGCTGGATTCACTTTGTTTGTCTGCTATTCTCATGATTTTGTATCATGTCAGGATCAGTATGATGAGGATGATGGAAATGCCAGTGATGATGACGATGATGACGATGATGATGAAGATGAAATAGTTGATGATGTCATGCTGGAAGAATTTTTCGAGCTAGAAGACTCTGAGGAAGAGGGTGAAATAGAAGAAGAGGAAAGAGAAGATGCTCTCAGTGGCGATGAGTTTGCTGTTGATAGAAAAGCAGAAATGCGGCAAAAAGTGCACGAGCTTCGCAATAGAAAAAGAGAGGATCCAGAATTCCAAATAACTTCTGGGGATCTTTCTGCGCTGTATGATTTCCGCATTGACAAATTTCAGGTGCTTCTTTGTTCACAGTATTCAATTCTTGTGTGGTAATTTTTGTAGAATGTATGATGTATTGGTTCTTGGAATGAACAATGAGGGTGTACTGATCGACCAAGCTGAAACAAGTGGCAGCACATAAAATTGAGATTTTCAAATATGTTTTCTTCTAAAAAGTGCATGATTAACAGAACTCAGATTGTTCATATGACTTTAATGTGGCTGCATGCATCTGTGCAGAGATTGGCTATACAAGGATTTTTGAATGGCTCCTCGGTAGTTGTCTGTGCTCCTACCAGTAGTGGGAAAACTCTGATCGCTGAATGTGCTGCTGCCGCATCTTTTGCAATGCAGAAAAGAGTATTTTATACTACACCGTTGAAGGCTCTTTCCAATCAAAAATTCCGTGAATTCAGGTATTTTGTTGTTCTAAGAGATGTACATAGGAAATTCTTCCGGCGGGTGTTCATTGGTTTATGGCATGAACATTTCAGGGACATCTTTGGAGAAGAGAACGTTGGAATTCTGACTGGAGATGCAGCAGTGAATAGAGATGCATCAATTTTGATAATGACCACAGAAATATTACGCAATATGCTTTATCAAATGTCTGTGAGTTGCTTATTTGTCCCAAACCATGCATATTTCTTTATGTTAATGAAGTGCACATTTATTCATCATGCAGTTAGTAATATAGGCAGGATGCATGCCTTAGTGTTTTTGTGTTGCCCTTTGGCACATGGTGCAAATCTTATCACACATCAAGAAAAATTTCCATTGCAAATCATTTTCTTGAAAGAAGTAACATCAAGACGAGTGTCTATAGTATAACATTATGCATACATAGTGTAACTTTATTAGCAAACCAAGATCTGGACCTTGTATCTCTAATCTGTGAAGGAATGTAGTTGCCAATGAAACACCAATCATATGCTGAAAGATTTAGCATTTAGATAATAGAGATTCACTCAAAATGTAAACTAAGGAATGAACGCCATGTGGTTACTCGTTAATGCCCGAGCAACAGGTTTATATTCATCAAGTCCTTCATTTAAAAGAGACTATTTGAAGTTTTGAAAATAGTTTCCGCATGAAAATCTTCTTTTACTTCTTTTTCCTTCCTATCTATAGGAATCCTTACATTGAAGTTTAGAAAACGGAAACAAAAAAGGGTAGAAAAAATCAACAAAACCTTCATTACATACTTTTCAAGAGTAACAAATTATCTTCTGTTACCATTTTTTTCTTCTTTTCTTCGTTTCTTTTGTTTCTTTGGCTGTATCTGCATCCGGAGCTGTGTCTTGTTTAGCCTCAATGCCTTTATTTCCTTGCTACACGTTAGCATCAAGTTCTCTGGATGTTGTGTAAGAGAATTGTCCAAGCATGTCTAGAACCAAGGTTTGGAGTGGGAGATGGTTGTGATCAATCTAAGGTGAGTGGAGAAGGATGCAAGGAGTGTTATGATGAGGTTTCAAGCCTTCAACCATGTTCGTTAAGAACAAGATGATCTATTGAAGGTGTATTCCTTTTTGTATTTTTGGTTTCCCCCTTCCTATCTATGTTTTATAAGGATCCCGTACTGAGTTGTGCAACCATATCACAAAACTTGGCCGTCTCCATACAAACTCCGACTAAATCGTCTTTTCATACTTATGCTTAGGAGTAAATACTTCATCAGTTTCTACATAATTGGTATATATAATTCTTCACAAAGAAAAGGTTAGGAAGTTTGGCACTTGCAACTTATGTTCTTTCGAATACATTAAAATGTATGAAAATAAGATGAGATATCTGCTTGAATTTTAGTTGGTTTCACCTCCTGTGCCATCAATAACAGGACACTTTGTTTGGGATTTTTGTTTGTTGCTTGCAGCATTGGGACATATAAAGAAGGAGATCAATTGCATAACGTCTCTGCAATTGTGCTTGATGAAGTTCATTACCTTAGTGATACTTCTCGGGGCACTGTTTGGGAGGAGACGGTATGCTTGCTTAGTATCATTTCTTTCATGAGATGCGCAATTTCTTTACTAATAATCTGAAAAATGCTTTCTCTGCAGGTCATCTATTGTCCTAAGAACGTCCAACTTATTTGCCTTTCTGCAACTGTTGCAAATGCTGAAGAGCTTGCTGGCTGGATTGGTCAGGTTAATTTCTGCATATGAATCTTTTAGAAACATACACTATTCTTGCATTTGTGAAAGCTCATCATGATTGACTTAACGTTCTCTATCTCTAGTTGTTCTCTGTAGGTGCATGGTCCTACTGAATTAGTTACTTCAAGGCGAAGACCTGTGCCTTTGAGTTGGCATTTCTCTACTCGCTATTCACTGTCACCTTTACTGAATGACGAAGCCACAGAGATGAATAGGTGAATTTTATTTCCTTGATTGATCCACCCTAGAAACACGTACACTAAAACGATTTCTCCATGTTAAGTACATATGCAGGCATGGTTCTGCTGCTGAATTATCCTCTAAGAATGTTGAGTAAAAGACCTGTATGAAAGTGTTTGGGACTTGGAAAGAGCTTCGCTTTAAGTTCCTGGATGGCGTAGCTGCAATTTTCGTAGTAGGATATGACGAAATTTGACTCATAAAATAGAGTTTTCTATTTATTTGTCTGTTAGATCTGGAAGCTGTTAAATCTGTTCTTGTCAATGTCTATCTATTTTTCTAAAGAACTGAAGAAACTGAATTTTTTTCGTTTACAAACTTTCAAGTATAATTAGCACATGATGAAGCACTGTATCTGGCCTTATGACGATGACTAATGCGTAAATCAAAGTATATCATGTGATTGATTATCTAACAGCATGATGATATTGATTTTGTAGGAGACTGTCATTGGCTAGGTATCTACCGGATGAAGGTGGTGGAAGGAGTTATAATGCTTATAATACAGGTTTTAATAGCTATACAGATCAAGGGAGTGGAAAAGGCCAAAGGAGTAAGGTCATTAAAAGTCGACAGCGTAGGAGCGGAGAAATAGTTAAACCTGCTACCTTATCCGAGGATGAAATGCAATTTCTCAGGCGTAGACAGGTTAGGAGAGTACTTGTACTTATTTCTTATTTGTTTTCTTTCTTATTGTTGATCTTTATGTTCATTTGGTGTATAAATCCTTCTGTAATATATTTGAAGCTTTCTTGTGGTTCATCTGTAAATGAGACGTCATCTGAAATCCACGAATTGAGAGCTTTCACTTTCATTAGCTTGTTAGGTTGGAGATGTCTTACCCAGATTAATTCAGTGAGACTCCAGGACATGCGAAGTGCAAAGACATGAATATGCAGTGTTGATTTTAGTGTAAGAAATTTAGCTGTACTTGGAATCATTTCCATTCACAACTTTGTGTTAAGATGTCAGGGATCAGCTATTTTTGATGTAGTTAGCGTTTATTGGTTTGGCTAAGAACTCAGGAATAGGGTTTCAGTCAGTAAAATTTGTGGAAATCGCAATGTTTTCGTCAGTGGTGTAAAGTCATGTTGGCTTGTGCCCAATTGCACCTCAAATGAAACCGCAATGACTGCATGCCTCACATTTTGTTGGTGTAAGTTTCTTTTCGTTCTTTCTTTATTCTCATACTCCACATTAAACCACCATAATATACATTCTAATTTTGAGAATCTTGTCTAGCGTGCAAATACATCCATGCAAATGGGCCAAAAAGTTATAACTCATGGAATTTATGGCAATAGATTTACTGCATCTCTTTAATGGCTTTTTGAAGGTCCCTAGAGTGGAAGAAACATTGAAGCAACTGAAATATAAAGGAATGCTGCCAGCTATCTGGTTTATTTTTAGTCGTAAAGGATGTGATACAGCTGCTCAATATGTGCAAAATATCCAATTATTGTCAGAAGATGAACAGCAACAGGTTTCCAAAGCCTTGACAAATTTTAGGAAAGAGCATCCTGATGCTGTAAGAGAGTCATCGATATCATCACTTCTATGTGGATTTGCTTCTCACCATGCTGGTTGCCTACCATTATGGAAAACGTTCATTGAAGAGCTTTTCCAGAAAGGATTGGTTAAAGTTGTTTTTGCAACAGAGACGTTGGCAGCAGGTATCAACATGCCAGCTCGATCGACTGTACTCTCATCACTAAGCAAAAGAGGTGATACAGGTCATGAACTTCTCAGCTCAAATTCAATGCTTCAAATGGCTGGTAGGGCTGGACGGAGGGGGTTAGATGAACGTGGTCATGTTGTGTTGGTACAAACACCGTTTGAAGGAGCAGAAGAAGCATGCAAATTGCTCTTTGCTGGCCCAGATCCTCTTGTTTCTCAGTTTGCAGCTTCTTATGGCATGGTTCTTAATCTTTTGTCGGTATGTTTTCTTGATGGCCCAGATCCTCTTGTTTCTTAGTTTGCAACTTTTTCGTGGTTCTTAATCGTTTGTTAGTATGTGCTTTTCTTCAAGTTTCAATGAATCAGTTGAAAGCCCTTATATTATTGTTTATTTCTCCCATTTAGCATGTTCCATCGCATGGCATCGTATTTATTTCCCTCCCTGAAATTGAATAAAACCACATTTATAGTTTTGTCATTTCCGGTGGTTAGAAAGTAGGATCGCAACATTTGAGATATTTTGAAAATGCTCCATTTGGACAGCTTTCCATCAGGAATCTCTCGTTATTTGGAAACCTGTTTGGACTATAAGTTGGTCTTCTGAACATACATATTTACAATATTTATAAACCTGTTTGGACTATATGTTGGTCTTCTGAACATACATATATACACACATATTTATATATTCATTATGAAATTACCGTATGCTCTCTTTATGAGGCATAAGAATGATGAGTGATGGATAATAAAATTACAAGTCTCCGTTGTATGTAAATACAAAAAGAAACATTTATTCAGGTGCAATTTGCTGCTACTTTGATCAGATAACAGAAACCCAAATTGCACCTTTTATTCAATTAAGTTTACTGGCAAAAAACTCGTTTCAATGTTTCTAAACTATTTGTGACATATGTGAGACCATAGAATTTAGCTCTTTGTAAGTAGCACGGGACGTTTCAATGTCCTTCCGGATTTCTATTAGTTTGAATATTTATGTATGCTAGTCATCCAATTCCAATGCTGGTTCATGCACATTTTTACAATTGTTTTGTTTGGTTTGACAGAGCATGAGATCACCTGATGGCAAAGTGCTTAGGAAAGGGAGAACATTAGAAGAGGCCCGTGCTTTGATTGAACAAAGTTTTGGTAATTATGTAGGAAGTCAAGTAAAAGTGGAGGCATTGGAGGAGATTGAAAGGCTTGATGATAGGATTGCCCAATTGCAAAATATGGAGATTGCAGATGTTAAAAATGTGGTCTCGGAGGAGGAAATAAAGGAGTACATGGTGTTAAAAGAAAAGATCAAGGTTTCTCCTTGCCAAATTTGAATGATTACTACAAGATTATATCTGGTGATCTGAATAAAGTTGTATTCTTTTACATCCAGGCGGAAAAAGATATCCTGAAAGTACTACAAAATCAATCGGATCAAAAGAAGGTTTTATTACTTCAGCCAGTTCTTCAGGACGCTCTTGGAAAAAATGAGTATCTGACTCTCAGTTTATCATATGTTGATTTCCATAGTGGAAATGAGACAACAATATCGGTTATGTGCATTGGCCTGCTTACAAATCCATCCTTCTTGAGACAGGGTGCATTGGTAAATTCTATCTCTAAATTGTTTCCTCTTAATCATGGGTGAGGAGACGAAGAATAATTTATAGGATTTATAACTTGGTGCGCTTCTTACTACAACTTAGAATGCACAGTTCAAGTTGTATTGAGAACTATCAATTTGTGAGATAGGTGAACCAAATGTGTTGCTTGCTTTTCTGTACCTGCATATAAATTTGCGATTCACTTCAATTATTGTATAAGAGTTTAAGAGCCTACACTTGTTAATAAGTTCTGTGTTCATTTGTCCCAGGTGGATCCTAACTCACATGAAGATGTAGAAAATTCAAGCGTTGATGAGACACAGTTGAATGAGAAAGATCCTCTTTTTCTAGGACTTGGGTCAGATAACTTCTGGTATGCATTCAGTGCCACAGCTGTCCACAACATTTTCCATTCTGTGGTTAGTGATGCTTTCAAGGAGAGTGTCAGAGATATCCTAACGCACAAACTTCCAAGTCAAATGGAACCATGGGAGATGGTTGGGAAATCTGGGAAAGGTGATTTAACTCATATATGGGCATTGAACGGATCCTTGGACACATGGTCTTGGAGTATGAATATCCCTACTGAGAATGAAACTGAAAGCTCACTGGTAATATTCATATCTATACATATTTATGTATTCTCTGCAAAGTGGTGTTTATGCATTACCATTGCGAATTTCCTCCCGAGCTTTGAAACTCTTTTTCCTCTACTCGTTTTTTTGCTGGTTTTAGATGCCTGAAGAGGTAATTAATGCTGTAAAGACACACAGAGAACAACGTAGAAAAGTAGCTCGGATTAGGAAAGAAATTAAAGCAACAAGGGCAAGCAAAGAATATTGGAATATGGTAGGACAGACGAAATTACGGGATGCAAAGATAGCCAAGCTGAAGGCAAAGAGGTCAAAATTAGCTGCAAGAGTTAATGAAATGCAGCCTACTGGATGGCAAGAATTTCTTCAGGTAATGTATTACATTATTATTGCTTTTGTTTGCCATGCACTAGAGAATTTCACTGAGGGTTTTCCGTTCCCTTTTGACTGATAGCTGAAGGTTTCCTCTAACTGACAGCCTCTTTTCAAGTTAATATCAAATATTTTCTATAATTAATTGTTCTTTTTCCTCTTTGAAAATAGTGTGTGTAATTACTTGCGTTTCGATGGTTTTGCTACAAATGCTTGTCTCCTTGCTGATTCTGCTGACATATGTCAGGTTGTCAAGGTTCTTGAGGAAGTAGATGCAATCATGCCTCAGACTCATGAGATGCTGCCGCTCGGCAGAGCTGCTGCTTCTTTACGGGGAGTGAATGAACTATGGCTGGCAATGGCTTTCTCAGAAACTTATCTAAATAAACTAAATCCTGCTCAATTTGCATCAGTCTGTGCGACCTTTGTTTCTGAGGGTGTGAAGATCCGTCCTCAAATGGGAGCGAGGTAACATTTGAAGAAAAATATAGGAAATCACTCTGTCAATGTCCTAAGATTTTTGTTGTTTCTCTCAATCTTGATCAACTCCCTCCGAATTTGTTATGATTTCAAAATGCTATTTGAGGGGTACTGGGGATTTAAAAGAGAAGTGGGTGGTTTTCCACAGTTTTTGGAAACAAGTGTATATTGTGTTAATACCTTCACATATTGTGTCAATTGTCTTCTTCTGTGGATTAACAATGTTGATGGTACAGTGATATATATCGACCTTCGGGGGATGTTGAAAAGGTGATTGATTTACTAAGAGAGAAAAGGAAATGGCTATATGACGTGCAAAACAAGCATAAAGTGATGGTATGTATTGTATAGATTTATTTCATGTGGATGTGTTTGAGCAAAAGATCAGAAGTTAAGGATGTCGTGCAATGTTGTTTCAGATACCTTGTGAATTGGAAGATCAATTAGCGGGTTTGGTAGAAGCTTGGGCTTCTGGTGTGACATGGAAAGAGTTGATGATGGGCTGTAATATGGATGAAGGTGATCTTGCTCGACTGTTGAGGCGCACAATTGATCTCCTTGCACAGGTATGGTTTCCCATTATGATCCATTTTCTTTTACAATGATTTGTTAATTTAGGGAAACAAAAAAAGTATCCAGATAAAGTCTTCATTTCCAAGTTCCCATGGTAGCCGTGAGTGTTAATCATTTTCACAGATGTGCATCCACCTCTGAAAGAACAATTGTATGCTCTCTTGGGCAGCAGCTATACAAATACTATTTTATTAAAACTGTATATTCCGGCTTTCTTGTATGAATGAATTTAATAAAAACATCGCATGGAAATCTTTGTTAGTGAAGATTCAAGAAAAATGTTATGCCTGGAAGCTTTTGTCTCCCAATTCTATTTGCAACTATTTTCCATTTGAACTCTATTTTTTCTAGATAATTAATTGCCTATGGATTTACTGCTTGTGCAGGTGCCATCGGTACCAAATGCGGATCCATTGTTGTGCAAGACAGCTGCCACTGCAGCAGATGTCATGGACAGAAGCCCGATAAGTGAACTCATAACATGAAATTTGGGAATAACCTACTTAAATTGCTACATTGATATATCCATTAAGGTATGCCTGCTACAATTTCATGCAATTGACTCGGTACATTCATTTTATGTATCCCCCACATGGGTCTTTTCTGTTCCTTTGTATATACAATTTACAGTATGATTAAAAGCTGATCTGATTCTTCCATACCCTAATCTATCCAACAATGAACTGGCTTCATTTTGGAATGTTGGAGTCTGTTGCATGCTAATCTGATCTCAGTTTTGGATATTGAGTCTTAATTAAGTGGGCAGGCCATCAACCTTTTCAATCATGCATGCACCACAAAAGCATGGAAAGGATAGCTTTTTTAAGATTGGTAAGTAGATATACACCAGCCGAAACTTATTTGCGTGGTACTTTGATCAGTCTATCGGAGCATCATTTTCGTAAAATTTATGTTTCTCTTTGGAAAAGTTTTGAGTGGTACTTTGATACGCTATGTTAGCAAAAGAAAGGGGAATGCCCAATACAAGAATGTGCCTGAGCTATAACTTATGAAGATTAATTATCTTGTTTGTGGTAGATAAAACAATGAAAAAATATCGTTCTAAAGTTTGATTCGAATGGTATGTTTGAACTTGGACGATTAAGTGTGGGTTGGAAACTATATACAACAACTTGTAAGAGATTCCAAGCAACTTGATCAGGTATTTCTAGAACATCAAAATATGAATCATTGTTCACAACCACTAGTAAATGTCGTTAGAGAAACTATGTAGTCTAAACACTTTTCGTGCTGCTTATTCTCAATGATGATTCTAATAATAAAAAGTTGGAGCTTCAAACTTACATCGATGAAACATGATTCGGTATTGCCTACAGTTTATGACGAGATAGTTTCTAGTGTAAAATTTGAGGCGCCCCTCTTTGATAGTGAAAAGGTTTATGAGAGGCATCACAATAGTGAAGCGATTCTTAATCAGTTCATGAAATGATAGAATCCAAAGCATCATCAAATGTTCTACGCAAGTGAATGAGAGGCGTTTGGCGAATTCATAACTCTTCGACTCTACACGGATCGACATCTGTGGAAGTTAGATGCCATGAAAAATTCTGCTTGGAATTGTCAAGAGTTGCATTTCTTAAAGACTACAACCATCGTAAAAGAGCAACGCTGCGAGGCACGAATCATGCACTTCCTGTGCAGAGGCAACGAACAACGTACATGTGCTCGTGTGATTTTTCGGAGTGCGGGATACGACGAGGCGTACAATGTACACACTCCACGTTCCTCGACAATATGCGTCGACGAAGCTCGCTCGTTCCATCTATATCCGAGGAATCAAGAGTACAGAAGAGAAGGCATTTGACCTTGGACTCGATTTCGCTACGCGGATCGAACGTTCTGTTAATCTGGAATCCATTCCGATCGATTGCTTCGATGTGGGGCGCTAGAGCCCAGAATCTGGCAAAACTGGGCCAAAAGAAGCTGCAAAAAGCAGCCAAAAAAAACAGGGCAATGAAGAGGTAGTAGAAGAAGGAGGAAGAAGGAAGAGTTCTATCGCATCTTCTTTTCCTATTTTACAGTTCATTGGAGAGAAACTAAGAGAAACAAGAAGGATCAGAGGCCAGAGAGAGAGAGAGAGAGAGAGAGAGAGAGAGAGAGAGAGAGAGAGAAGGAACAGAGAAGAATCATCAGAGTTTACAGAGGGCCGTCTGAGGAACAACACAGAGAAGAGAGAAGTGCCAAAAAGTGCAGGAACAGAGGAGAAAGGGAAGAAGACAGCAGCAGAGGAGGAGAGTAAAAGAAAGAAGGAAGGAAGGAAGGAAGGAAGGAATTCATGGTTCGGAAGCGAGAGAGGGAGAACCCATGTTTTATTTGTGGTCATTATCACAAATATGAAGAAGGAGAAGTTTGTGGCATCTGTGGTCATCGCCTTCAAGAGGCCGGAGAACGAAACCCTCTCAATGGCAGTGTTGGAGGATTGTCATCCTCATCATCCACATCTGCATCTTCTCCGTCGTCGTCCTTATTGACATCAACATCGGCATCCTCGTCATCCACTTACCATCACACACCAAGTGTTTTCTCGTCGGAAATTCTGCCTTTGTTTCTCTACCTCGGTAGCTATGACAATGCGTCACGCGCAGAGCTCCTCAAGGCTCAGGGCATTTCACGCATCCTCAATGTAAGCGTTCTCTGTCCCTCTCTTCTCTCTCTCATTTTTGATCCTTCCATTGTTGCCCTATGCTTGAAGATGTTTTGGTGATTGTCGTGTTTGTGGAATTTGAGTTCTTATTTCTGAGGTGTCGGTGCATTCAATGATTGCATCGAGGATGATCTGCCCAGTTCAATCAGATATGATTCATCTTCATCTGAAATGATGATCATTAAGCTCGCATCTGAAATGAGGAGATAGATGATCAAATATGATGATCATTAAGCTCGCATCTGAAATGAGGAGATAGATGATCAAATATGATGATCATTAAGCTCGCATCTGAAA
>JBBBWG010031420.1:0-10620 GCA_037176905.1 Azolla pinnata | reverse complement strand
TGAGGAGATAGATGATCAAATATGATGATCATTATGCTCGCATCTGAAATGAGGAAATAGATGATCAAAATATGATGATCAAAATATGATAATCATCTGCTTCATATGGCTCAGTAATATCCGTGGCTATATTGAATGCTGATGGACTTGCATGTGGATCCATGAAATCAGTAGTGGCATATGAAATAATGTGCTTGTATCTAGCTGATGGTATTATTGATTACAAATGATGATTATGTGCTTGGATCTGGGTCGGTGATATAGTTTGTCGCTTGTGCTGGTTGAACTGTTTGCATCTGGAATGATGGTTATGATGATCACTTAATGATGATGACCTCTATTTCTATGTGGATCAATTAATCTATTGATTTCGTATGGTGGTCATTTGTTTACATTCGCATCAGTAATAATACTGTTACATGTTATTTTTAGAGTTGGCATATGTTTCTGTAACCGTCTTCTCTGCTATAAGGTCATTTCAATCAAGTTAATATGCATTCTTTGTCTTACAGATGGTGCCAACTTGTCAAAACCTCTACAAGAATTCATTCACTTACAAAACCGTAAAAGGAGACCAGAATCTACCTTTTGATGAATGTGTTGAGTTTATTGGTATGCAAACTTCATATTGAACCTTGAGCAATTAATTACCTTTAATTTTTTCTCCAAACTAAGTGTTAGCTGATTCTTATGGTGTGGTGGTGCTGCGTAAAATGTGTTTCTTATAAATGTGACTTGAATCACAAACACTTATCACTTAGAAAAAAGATGGAAGCACTTTCACTCTCTGTAATTACATGTAAAGGATCTCTTCAATTTTTTGTGCAGAACAAAGCAGATTAGAAAATGCACGTATTTTGGTTCATTGTATGTCTGGGCAAAACAGGTAATCTAACTAAGGTCATTCATTTATTTTGTATCAAATTTTTGTTATAATGATGACCACATCACATGGCTGTGTTTGCTTTTGTCAGGTCGCCTGCAGTTGTTATTGCATATTTAATGAGATACAAAGGTTGGAGGCTTTCTCAAAGCTATCAGTGGGTGAAAAACAGAAGACCATGCGTAAATCTGTCTTCAGGTTCACTCACATGTTTTCTAGGATGCCACTTGATGTGTGTCTTTCATATTATTTTATGTGCAGTCTGTGTTCTTGTGGTTTTCTGCATTTTTATTCAATCTATTTTTCTTGTCATTTAGATCCTTAAAGTCTTGTAAATGGTGATGTTTTTGTTCTGAGGCTTGTGATCCCATAGTTTGATAGACGCGGAGGCAGAACCGAGAATGCACACTGATTTTTGGGCAATAGAGTGTACTTCTTTAGATTTTGTTATAGATAGATACAATGGTTAGAAGTGGTAAGGGTATGATAGCACCTGTCCATCAATAGAAGGCATGATCCTCGTCCTAAATGCAATGTGCTTTGAGAGAAGATAGGATCAGCTGAAAATATATGTCTATACAACTCCCATTTTTTGTTTGCAATGACCAAACAGCTTTCCTAGGATTATCTTCTGCGTGCACTTTGACAAGCTGGATGTTCTTCACCTATATTTGGTCTGTCTTTGCATGAAAAACAAGGTTCTGTGCTAGCCAAGATCTCCCACTGGACATATGAAAGCTGCCTCAATGGACTCTGCCTTTGTAGTAGACAATGCAACACACTTTTCCTCTGAGAATAAACAGAAGGTAACTTCCTGCAGTCTGCACACCAGCTTGGTCTCCACCTGTAAAGCCAATGCTAGATAGATGCCTTCTGCAGATGCACAATCTTTGTGCCTTTTGAGATATCTCATAATACCTTGTACTGCCGTCCAATGCTTTTTGCCAGGCCTTTCCATATACCTGCCAGCCACTCCCACTTTAACAACAATCTCAGGATGTGTAGCAACCATAGCATACGTCATACTACTAACAGCTGAACAATATGGAATCTCATTTTATCATCAGGCATAGGGCTGTCTTCTGCTCCTGAGTTTCACATATGGAGGCAAAGATACTCCCATCGTTTCCCCACCCCTCTAAAAATAATCTGAGCATCTGAGAGGAGACAATTTCAGCTAAAGAAGCTTTTTGTAAGACATTTGTGCATGTTTATCGCAAACACAATGATCACAATGCTCAAAAATCAGCATAACGAGGAAATGAAAGCAATCCAAATGAAAGAGCAAGTTTGACTCATGTTTCCTAACCAACGATGTCACAGAAACATTTTGGTTCTCGGTTATGACAACAATATGATCAATCACTCACACTAAATACATGGAGATATAAAGGATCGCTTTTATAACCATTGGCCGGAACTATAGATTCCTTCCAGGTTTTCCTTTTCCATCACTGTAAACACCGTGTTTACCCCGTCTAGTCATAAGACAACTCACAATGAGGATGAGAGACATTGTGAGTAGTCTTCTGACATGTTCACCGCACATAAAGCATGTGCACTAAAGCATGACAGACAAGCAATAAATCATTTCTACATTCACCTCATCAATTCTAAAACTGGTCTCTTCTTTGCTACCATCTGTCATCTTTCTCTTTTTCTTTTTCCATGCGTAGTAGTCACCTTTAAAGTGATCCTTTTTTGCCACAATGATGGCACTCTACATCCATACCACATGATTTATTGTGGCCTTTGGCGTCTGATCTGCCTCTTTGTTGTGACTCACCCATAGTTTTCAAAGCATTGGAGGACTCACTAGATTCATTGTCTTGCTGGTTCATTGTTTCCTGAGTAGAGAACTTTTAAGGATCCATATACAAAAGCGTCGCATTTGAATTGTGAAGAGCAGTCTTGAAAGTATCCTAACTGTCTAGCAAAGTGCAAAGCAGAAACAGAGGAAGGCAATCAGCTGTGTGCAAGCTTGTTCAACTGATCTTAAGTCATCCTTTTCCATCCTTTCCCATATTTGTAGTCTTTATTACCCCTTTGACCTTGATCAGCTTTGCCTGCTTCTTCTGCAACAGGTTTACTATTACTGATATCAAGTTTCTGTGGTTTTCATTTTTTTTTTGTGATATGGTGTCTGTCTGGGTTTTTCTGATTATAGTTGGATTCTTACTGTGCTAACTATGCTTGATATCCCCTTTCTCAAAACAGCAGCATCATGTGAAACTAGAACACTTATCAAACTTGATTCTCCTTTTGTGAAGTAATGATAAGTGAAAAGGTGGATTCTGTAAGTAGATCTTTTCTTGCCCATGTAATGTTATTCTTTGAATTTATGTTGCCTGTTGTTACTAGACCATGGTGGTTAATGATTCATCTCTTAATGTTGGTTCTTAGCTCTGATTAAGAGGAAAAACTTCCTTTTGATTCTCCGTGTGAGAGGTTTATCCTTGGCGAGTTCGGTGAAATCATGTCTAAATTTTTATTGAATATTGAAAAGCTGAAAAGAGTCGATTTCAAACTGTGGTTGCAACTTTGACCAAGTTGAAAAATCTCTGGGTTCAAAAAGATGTCTTCTGTTTGAACCATGAGTCTTGACACTTCCGGCTGGCTTTTGAAAGAGCTTGTGTGCTGATGAATAAGAAGATGTTGTACTTTTGAGGAAGTGATTTGAAACAATCTGCAGCAATTGTGCAGGCAGGCATATATCTGTATTCCACTTTTACGTAGTTGGTTTAAAGATGTCTGAAAGAAAAATATTTTAGAACTTGGCCCTAGCTGGATCAAGATGGAACATCATTGTGTCAGTCTTTCTTTGCTTGTCATGTCCTTGTTATACTTTTTGTCCACACATTCTGAGAAACTGTCATGCATATAACCAGCTGTAGGTCAACAACTACAAGTGTATGAAGCGGAAGTGTTTGGATCTGATGGGCCCAAGTCAACCATGTTTCCAACTGAAACTGGTGTAGGGTTCAGGTTTGGATACCCAACTGCCACACCACCTTTATCCACCCCATTTTTCAGCCCCTCAGCTTCCTTTTCCTCCCCAGTGAACCTCTTGTCGTTCAGTTCAAGTAGTGGTTCCATGGTGCCACCAAGCAATTTTGTTTTTGGAGCCACAAGACAGGAGCAAGACGTTGGATCAAGCAATATCACAGCAATGGATAGCACAATGGATAGCTCATAGTGAAAACCTCAAAGGTTTGTATATGTTATTGGAAGCTTAAACATGCACATAGATTACTTATGCATAAAATGAGCAGACGGCTCTCCAGTGAAATGCTGCTTATATATTGAACTTGCAAGGATGTAACTTTATGCCCCTTTAAACGTAGCTGCGTACGGTTTGGCATGTTGCTATTGTGATTTGCTAGCTCCTTTTGTGGGATGTGCCAAATGTGGATGCGGTCTTTTGAAGGTCCAAAGAAAAGGCATTGCTTTGCTTTGGAAAAGAATATGAGCAGTCCGTCATGAGCATGATACGCTTGAATTGTGTATGTAGTTCCGTGCTGTTTTATATGGGGCACAGTTAATTCAGTTATTTTGATCTTTGCTTAAATACTCCGTGTATTGTATTAGTGCAAATTTGATGGATTATGAGATAGTTTTAGTGTATGGGTGAAAGAGCAGAATTCAGCTCATCCCTAAGCTCCTTGCTTCATGCATTTGAACACACTTGCTATGTTCAATTCATACAGTAGAGTATATGCCTTGCCGTTTCTCATCCAGCTTTCAGGCAGCACAGATATTTGCCATCATCATGTAACTACCCGTACCGCTAGGATCAATCTTAGCCACTTCATTCAAGCACTGCCTCCCAACGTTCGCGTTTCCATAGCTTTGACAACCTGCTAGCAAAGATACCCAGCCAATCTTATCAGGTGGCATCGGCATGGTCTGCAGCAGCTCCTCAGCCTCATGTAAGCGCCCAGCTCTAGCAAGAGCATCGATGATACAATTCATATGCTCGATCGTGGGTAAAATACCGTGAACTTCTTTCATGGATTCCATGCATCCATGACTTGCATCCATCCGACCTGAATCGGCGCATGCTGCAAGTATACTAGTGAATGTTTGGCTATCTGGCATATATCCGTCTAGTTGCATATACATGAGGCACTCTCGTACAAGCTGGAAGTTCCCATCTTGAACAAATGCTAAAATCAGTGCTGTCCAAGATGCTTCATTTCGTGTATATCCTTTTTCAAACACTCGGTGAGCCTCCATTGAGTTACCACACTTAGCATACATACCTATCAATGCAGTACTGACAATGACATTCATCTCACTTCCTGACCTGATCACATGGTCATGAACCAGCCTACCATGCTTGAGCGCACCAATGCTACTACATGCTTTCAATGAGCAAGATAATGTCACAACATCTTTCTTTATACCATCTGCTTCCATTCTCATGTAAAGCTCCAATACCTCGTAGTTATCATCATGAAGCGCATGGCATGTTACCATTGCACCCCAGGAGAACTCATCTCTACACTTCATACGATCAAAAATCCTTCTAGCATCACAGAGATACCCACATTTTGAGTACATATTGATAAGTGCATTAGCCACTACCAAATCAGCTTCCAATCCAATGCTCATGATACGGTGATGCAAAATCCTGCCTGGAATCACTAACATAGCTACGCTACATGATTTTAAGGTGTATGAGAACATGAAGGTGTTCAAAGTTTCATCTTGATCTTGCATCTTTTCAAAAATCTTCAGTGCAGGGACACCTTGTCCACTCTGGTTGTAACCTGAAATAATCATATTCCATGAAATGTCATCAGGACTTTCGATCTGGTTGAATATACTTTGGGCGTCGTCGAGGCTATCACACTTGCAATACATGTCAATTAGAGAGTTCCCAATCACAACGTCCTTGTCAAGCTGATTCAAGACGATGTAATTGTGCATCAACCTAGCCTGCCTTGTAGATTTTGTATGGCAGCAAGCATGTAGAAGACACGTAAGTGTGGCCTTCTCGGGAATCAGATCTCTTTCCTGCATTTTCATGAACAGGTTCAAGGCAAGAGAGCTATAACCATTTTCAACAAATCCTGCAATTAATGCACCCCAAGCTGTTGCATCTGGATCTGGTAGGCCAATAAAGACACTGCAAGCATCTTCCAGCATACCACATTCAGCGTACATGTCAATAAGGGCATTGCTGATGCTTACATCATCTGCATATGTACTTCTCATGAGTTGATCATGCACGAGCCTACCTTTTATTATGGCTCTTGAAGTGCCACATATTTCAAGAATGCATAGGAACATGGGTTTA
Organism: Azolla pinnata; assembly: GCA_037176905.1. Lineage (NCBI taxonomy): Eukaryota > Viridiplantae > Streptophyta > Polypodiopsida > Salviniales > Salviniaceae > Azolla > Azolla pinnata. The sequence continues at coordinate 4,435 of JBBBWG010031420.1, read as the reverse complement.
TCTGCACTTAAGCCCTGCCTTCGCATCTTATCGAACAACTGTAGCGCGAATTCACTGTGCCCATTCTGGGCATAAGCCGAAATGATTATGCCCCACAAAACTGTGTCTTGACAAGACGAAGAGTCAAAAACCTTTCTTGCCTCAGCAAGGTTCGAGCATCTAGCATACATATCCACAACTGCACTTACAACATTGTCACATGATACCAGACCACTCTTAACAGCATGGTTGTGTATGGACCTGCCTTTCTGTATATCCCCTGCATCACCACAGGCTTTCAAAACATAAATCAATGTCACTTTGATGGGAACGATGCTTTCAGCAGTCAATCGATTGAACATGTGAAGTGCAATTCTGGGCTGCTTGTTATCGACATAACTGCCAATAATTGCACTCCAGGAGATAATATCTTTAGTTGGCATCTTGTCGAACACATTCCTGGCTTCGTGTAATCTTCCGCATTTGGCGTGCATGCTAATGAGCGTGCATCCAATTTCTGGGTCAGATTCTAATCCATCTCGGACAACATGGTCATGCAGGCAGCAGCCATTTAGAAAGGCTTTGGAATTCCCACATGCTTTCAGGACATGTAGATATGTGATCTTATCAGCACCAAGCCCGAGTTCCATCATGCTTTCAAACACTTCAATGGCTGCATATCCAAGTGGTAGAGATGCTGCTATTAGCGAGTTCCAAGAAACTATACCTTTGTCATCCAGCATGCCGAAGACATGTTGTGCTTCGAATAAGCCCTCACATTTGCCATACAAATCAATGAGAGAGCTACTGAGAGTAACATCGGACTCAAGTCCATACAAAATGATCTGGTAGTGCATGAGCCTCCCTTGTTCTAGAGATCCTACTCTGCTACATGATTTCAAAATAACAATAAAGACTCCGACATCAGGCATGGTACCCTCCTTTTCCATCATGTGAAAATGTTTAATAGCAACATGATCCTGCCTATTCTCATAAAATCCTGTGATCATTATGTTCCATAAGACTACATCATGGCTTGGCAAATTGTCAAAAACATTCTTGGCATCATATAATCTCCCACATCTCACATACAAATCCACGATGCCACTACCAACAGCTAAGTCTAACTCCAGACTAGATCTTACAACTTGGTCATGCACGGAAGAACCCTTTTGAAGCGATTCAACATCGGAACACGCATTCAAAACACACTGCAAAATGTACTTATTGGGTTCGAAGCCTCCATGCTGCATTTCGTCATAGAGTTCGAAAGCTCTCCCATGTTCTCCTGACGAAGCATGCGCCGAAATGATTGCATTCCACGTGTGCGAACTAGGTTTCTTTGCACTCCTGAACACAGCCTCGGCCGCGTCGAGGCACTTACACGAAGCATAGATCCGAATAAGGTGATCGTTGAAGGTGGTCGAAGCATCAAGGCCGCTGTACAATACATGTGTATGAATCATCCTGGCGCTAGAAGTGGCATCTTTGACGGTAAGGCATGACTGTAGCAGGCTATAGACATGGTCTCTGCACAGCGGTATGCCTTGTTGAATCATAGAACTCGCGATGGAGAGAGACTTACTTGCAAGCTCGTTGTCTCCACATGTTGGGCGGATAGCAGCTCTGGAGGATTTCTTGTCCAGGAGAGGACTCATCATCCATTCATTGATCCACTGCCATTTCCTCTCCCTTCAGGCTCGAGGGAAGGAGAAGAGCAGGGGGGATATCCTCAGCGCAAATTACACAGATCCAAAAAGAAAGGCCATAGCCCATTGGATTTGCATACAGCCCATCTGGGTCCTTTGGCTGCTCTGCTACTGCTACCACTTCTTCTTCTTCTTCTTCTTCTTCTTCTTCTTCTTCTTTTCCATCCCTGCTTTCATGGAATCTTCATCTTCACCTTTTCCATTCCTCCATCTTCACCACCACCACCACCATCATCTTCTTCTGCTTCTTCTTCTTCATCCCTTTTTCCTTTCCTGCTTCCTGCCTCCCTGATGTGATCTTAGAACAGAGGATCTTAGCTTTCTGCTTTCTGCTTTTTGTGCCCCAACCCGAATGGCATTGAGTGTGGATCCCTAAACCCTAAGCCCTAAACCCTCACCCCTCAACCCTAAACCCTAAACACTGGTTTTGAAAGCTAATCATGCCCCAGGCTTGATGATGGATTAGAGGATGTCATCGCGATTATCGGCTAAAATCAGACGACTATCGAGCTCCAGCACCACAACCACCGGTGGATCGACCCGACCTCTTACGCATCGAATCTCACTCGGTCTTTCCATAAAACTACGAATACAAAGGCCTTGCTCAAATGTTGATCCTGCAAACCCAATCTGTAGCAGGGCTTTTGCAATGGGGTTTAGGGTTGCGCTCGATGTCTGCGATCCGTCGGTTGAGCTCGATGCCGTATATATACACATACATACTCTCACATACGTATATATACGCACAGGTATGGTCGATCATGACCCAAATTGCACTGTAGCAAAAGCTCCTCTCATAACCTCTAGTCTTTCGAAAAACCAAGAAATCATCAAATTTCTGGATGAAAGGCGGACCGGACCCACTCCAATTCAATTCTAACCTTTTTTAAGCAATTCTTCTCGTAGAGAAGCTGCCCTCTTTAAGGACAACCTTCCATCACCAAACAAGCATCGGCTGGTAGGCCTCACCACCAATTCTCTCATGGCACGCATCTGAGAAAAGAAAGCGATTTCAACCCCTTTCAACACCAATTCAAAAGGGGATTGGCATTTCGGAGGAGCAAGAAAGTTTATACATATTTTGGTTGTAATGGACACCTTGAACGTGAATGTCATACCAAACATCGAGAACAATCTCAACAACCGCAACCATGTGAACAACAGCATGATTAATGTCCGAGAGCATATCTTTATTAACTCAATGCCTCTTAGCTTGGACAATATGGCATGGAAACTCTACAATTATTATTCACGTAATTGCTAAATAGCAGCAATTATGTGTCTTTCAACACGACCTTACCTTTCAACATAACATCAATTATCCTATTGGTCAACTTCTCATCTAACAAACTAACCATTCCAAGCATTTCTTTGAATTCTCAAGTTAATTGGGAACTAGAGCCATCTCAATTTATCCCACCCTTACTAGAAACTTCCACAGATCCCATAACCCTGTCAACAATCTCAAGACCAACAATAGATTACCCCTATACCATCTAGTGCCCCTCCGTGGTCCTTTGGAATGAAAACCACATCTCACCTATTCCTCAATTCCTTAAATTCATTTTGGGCCACCAGTAAATTTGCCCACCCACTTTTAACCAAATTACAAAGCTCTTTACGGAGAATGTTGACAACTAGTACCAATCATTGGCACACCGTGAATTGGTATCTTGCAAGTTATTCCAGAAAACCTTCCACGATAAGAGCAAAACTTTGCGCTACAAAGCATGACCTGCGGACGCATGGCTTTTCACAAGTACTCGACATGGAGACACAACCGGTATTCGACCGTATTCAAGAAATACCAGCGACCGGTCGAGCTTTGGCTTATTGATTGTTGGGCAATACAACTTAGCAAGAAGAGATGAGCGTTGCACCGATGACTGAGCTAATTCAAGTGGTGGACCTTGCCCATGCCGTAGACGTGGACGGGGATGCCCTCCATGCGCGCTTTGAGTTGCAGCGCCAGGTACAGCGAGTAATGGCGGCATTCCTGGAAGGAGTTCCCAACGAGCCAAAGCCCTTCTTGGTGGGTGGGCTTCCACATGTTGCGCAGCTCGCGCTCCCACGGCCCCGGATCCCTGGTCGTGTTCGACCCCAAACCCCAGCACTTGCCGACCTTGTCGGCCACGTCCTGCGAGATGAGCTTGGCCACCTGTTCGTTCATCGGCCTGTACCCTGTCGCATACACGACGAGGTCCGCGTCGAGCTCGCTGCCGTCGCTCAGCACCACGCTCTGCTCCTTCATCTCCGTCACGCTCACCCCGCTCCTCAGCGCGATCTCGCCCCTGATCAGCATCTCCGACGCGCCCATGTCGATGGAGAAGCCCGACGCCCTCCGCAGGTACTTCATCACCATCCCCGAGCCGTCGTCGCCGAAGTCGTGCATGAAGCCGACGGCGTGGAGGCCGCGGTAGAACTCCGAGTCCAACTCGGCGACGTGCTTGGTGAGCTCGATGCCGGGGCGGTGCATGATCTTGTAGGGCACGGACGCGAGCAGGAGGTCGGCGTCGCGGGTCGAGTACTTGCAGCGCTCCCTGAAGGGCAGCGGGTCGGTGGCGAGCATCGTGGCGGAGCGCACGACGTGGGTGGAGGAGCGCTGGAGCATGGTGACGCGGGCGGCGCCGTGCGCCCGGAGGTCGGCGCAGATGTCGTGCGCGGAGTTGCTGGAGCCGACGACGACGCAGCGCTTGCCGGCCCACGCCGACGACCCCGCGCCCCGGAACTCGCTGGAGTGGCATTGC
>JBBBWG010031419.1:153218-202719 GCA_037176905.1 Azolla pinnata | reverse complement strand
GAGAGAGGAAAAGAGAAAGAGAGAGAAAAACAGGAAAGGGGAAGAAGAGAGAGGAAAATAGGCAACCTTAGAGAGAGAGAGAGAGAGAGAGAGAGAGAGAGAGAGAGAGAGAGAGAGAGAGAAGCTTCTTCCTCGTTTTTCACGCGCTCGACCTGACTGTGCGTACACCATCTTTCTTTCTTCGCTGCGTGAGTTCCCATGGCGGCCCGCAGCTCCGTGGCGAGCTTCTCGTCGCCCTCCCCATCTCCCCCGTCCTCGTCTTCACCGTCTCCACCATCCTCGTCGGCGTCATCACCGTCGACATTGCCATCTCCAGGTAGCACACCTGCTTCTATATTCCTTCGCTCCATGCCGTTTCTACATACATCTTTGTGTCTACTGAACGTATCAATTTCTCTCTTTCTCTCTCTCTCTCTCTCTCTCGCACGCACACACACACAAGCAAATCGCAAACAGAATTCCCCCTTTTCTGAAGAAAGGTTGTGGTTCGAATTCCTTGAAAGTTGACCTTTTAACCTCCCTTATGCCATGTATTTGGAAGTAGAAGACCTGCTTCGTACGTCTTTTGCAATGAAGTTACCTCCTTTTTGTTAAACGGCTTTTTCCTTCTTCGAATTCGCCTCTATTTATTCTGTTGGAAATCGGACACATTCTCTGGATCCTGCTAAAATTTTCTAGCTTTGGTAACAATTCGGACTGCGTTATCAGTGCTAGAAAAAGGAGGTTTCTTTCCATGTAAGAAGGGAGAAACGTATTCTTGTCATGTTTTTTTTACAGGATAAGAAAAGGAGGTTCTTTTCCCTGTAAGAATGGGAATAGACATTTTTTCATAATGATTTACTGTCATACACGACAAACTGTGAACATTCTATCTTAAAAAACATGTCAGACTTTGTATGATGTGTTTTCATTCGGAAAGATTCAATAAGTGATTGAGGATATATTAATCAGAAGAGTCAGGTTATTCCATTCATTATGATGTCGTGTATGGCTTGGTAAGCTAGAAAATTCTGGTTTTCAAGATTCTAAATCTGATTAAAATGCACTGCAGACTGTAATGGTAGAAGCTATAATAATTAGAGTTCAGGAAGTCCATCCAGCCTTCAATATTGTAATTCCTTACTAGGTTGATGATCAGGATCTGTGTGTTACCTACATTTGTGCATGCTTAAAACCTCCAACGGTGTGAGATTGGTGATTACTCATAATGATCAGGGTTCAGTTTTTAGGGCTCTTTAATCTCTCTCGAACCAAGTCTAGATTCACAAACATAGGTCCCTTCTCTTCTGGACCATGGAAAGCTTATTCTGTGAACTTGAGGTGAGTGCAGGTGTCTTTCTCTTATATGAGGGAGTATAAGTGTGCATGGTAGAGTCCAATCTTTGAAGTGGTGATAATTTGTGACCAACTGCGTGCTTAGAGTCCAATCTTTTAACCTCTCTCCAACTAAGGACATGCCAATCTCTCAGAAAATAGACAAGCTAACTTTCTGCTGAATACTCTAAGGTCCATCTGGACGACTAGCAAACTAACACCTTCCCTATTTATAAATGAGGTTTTGCACGTGAAAACTTGGCATTTTGCGTAACCATGGAAATGATTTTCCCTATACTTGAGGTAAAGGTGTCTATGTCCCGTAAATAAAATTATAAGTGCACATGGTAGGGTCTCTGCAGATAATTCCCTTCCTGGGACTGGGTTTTCAAGATTCATAAAAAATATCTGTGGTTGCTGCCAGATATGATTTAGGCTTGCTTTTCTGCTAGTTTAATTGGTTTAAATTGAGCTTGAACTCCTTCTAGATCACAGATTTGGGTGAATAAGCTCCACAGCAAGAAATTACTAGCATGTAACTGGGTCTGCATAACTTAATTTAGCATGCCCTATATGATTAGATGCTCATGTGGCTGCATACAATTTTTTATATACTTTTTTTGTAATGAAGTTATGAACCTGTATAAATGCTGTAACTGCATTATAATGGATGCCTCAGGAGCATATATTCAACAGCTGATACACGAAGCGAAAAGGAGGTGGTTGAAGCCTGCGGAAATATGTGAAATTTTAAATAATCATGACAAGTTACAAATTTCTGAAACCCCACCAGACAGACCTGGAAGTAAGTTTTTCTGTACCTAGCAAATATTGGAATAAATTTTCTAATTAAATTAAGTTGCTGCTTATTCTGAAGGAAAAGGGTAAGGGAGGGCAAACGTGTAAAGTTTCTCATGTTCTTTTTTAATAAATTGGATGGAATGTCATATGCAAGGTGGGTTGCTGTTTCTTTTTGATCGTAACAAGCTTCGGTATTTTCGGAAGGATGGCCACAAATGGAGAAAGAAGAAAGATGGAAAAACAATTAAGGAAGCTCATGAAAAGTTAAAGGTGAAGTCAGATGTTTTTTCTTCTGAGAATATCTCTTTTCCGAGTAATCGTAATTGTAGAGGTCGTTCATAGCACAAGAAAACCACACAAGCTTATCAACAAAGAACTATCACAACTTTCTGAAGAACCTTGAATCTGTATATAACAATATTATTTTGTCATCTTTATATTTATTTCTAGGCTCTAGCCACACTTACTTCTTTTTTGTTTCTCTTAAAGATGAGACAAGAATTATTTAGTTTGTTTTTTAATACTCAAAGGTGGGACAACAATGTAAGATGTAATGGCTTGTTGGTCTTATATTCATTTTGACTGCTTAATTGTTATCTCTCTCTCTCTCTCTCATGGTCTTATTGGTCGTTTTGGCCTCCTAAGTGACATTAATATATCTTTCTTTCTTTCTCTAGGATGGAAACAAGGATGTTATTCATTGCTATTATGCACATGGTGAAGAAGATCCGAATTTTCAACGCCGGAGCTATTGGCTGCTCGATGCGTACGTTTATAACTAGATTTTCTTTCCCTAACACAGATAATTATTCTAATGTACATATAAATGCATACACATATGATAATTGTTAAACATGTACAAATATATTTAGAAATATTTGAGTAAAGTGAATTAGCCAAAGACGATTTGAACTACCAAACAATCAGCATGAAACTTTGTTATCCTGATATCCCACACAATGAAGCTATTGTTTGCCTTTCTGAACAATGAAGTTATCCTGATATCCTGATTCACGTACTCAGCCATGCCAGCCTAAAATCTTAAATTTGTGCAAGTAAAAGAGCTGAATTAGAAGAGCTTAGCATGGAAGTAATGCTTAATTCTAATCAATTAATCTTTTGATATACAACTTGAATGTGTAAAATGTTCTGTGAGCAATTGTTGCCTACACTTATCAGAATAGGTGAAAAGAAAAATATTGCTTCAAGATATGCACTTCCATGGACAATTTAAACATGTAATAGTAAAAATGTGCAGGTTTGGAAACATGAATGTTTAGTTTGTGCTCCAAGGTTGGTGGTGTTTACCTAAGTTTGAAAGAAAGACAGGTCGTTGTCTCAAGAAAGCTATATTTTAGGATGAATTGGTTCCAAACTTTCAATGGCTCTATGCTGATCTGGGAGGAAAGAACGAAAGAAAGGATATTAAAATTTTTTAGCAGACAGAATCGTCTGTGAGAGTACATTCAGATTGTATCTGAAAAGGTTATCTCATCTTAGGCCTATGAAACCTATGAAGCCAAATGAAATATAACTAATTATCATTAGGTAAGTATGAGTGTTGTGAGAATAGGTAGATAGAGATTTATGCCATCCATAAAAGATCTCCATAATGAGTCACCCCAAGATAGAGATTATGAGTATTTTAAGATAGAGAAAAGGTGGTACAACTCCCCCAGGATCTACTATTTGACAGGCACTTCTTTGACAGATAAAATGTATAATTCTTGGGGGAAATTAATATTTGTGTAAAACAAGGAAAAACGAGGAAATTGATATGAACTTATAGAGTATGAATTACCAATGGTAAGGATGACATCTTGTTATGCTTCTGACAATATTCTAAAACTTCTAAGAAAACAAATTTCAGATACTGAAGAAGTTCAGCTATTCTTCAGAACTTCAGTAAATGGCTTTCCTTTTTGTATGCACAGGGGCTATGATCACATAGTATTGGTGCATTATCGTCAAGTGACTGAGGTCCGTGTTTCTCTTTGCCTTATTGCACTTGTCTTTCCTTGTTCAATCCTTAAAAGAATTAATCAGAAAATGCCATCTTAACTCTGGATGCAAACAGGGGAATACCCCAACATTGGTAAAATTCCAACCTCAGCACATTAAAAATGATAATGTGTCTGAGGCTTTGGCACCAAATATCTTGTTAAGCTTGTCTGATGACACTTGCCAAAGTTACACTCCAAGTGAAGATGATGGGATCTTAAGAGTAAGTGGCTTTGGGACACCTCGATCTAGAGGTCAATTCCAATCGCCATATGAAAAACAATCCTGCAGTAACATTACTCAAGGCGAGTAGAAGTTCCATGCATATATAGTGACTTTTATATATATTTTTTCATTTTCTATTTCAAATATTAGCCGTGAAGATTTTTAATCAGTTTTTACTAATCCGAAATTGCAGAGCGGGTTAACTCTTCATTATCACCTAAAATCTTTGATCCTATACCAAAAGAAGAGAAATATCTGGATCAAATTGGCTTTCCAAATCATGGTAGAGGTGCCAAGAATGATGAGATCACTCCAGGTGCCTTTGATAACAATGCAAGTGCTTGCAGAGGAGAAGATAATGTAGGGACTTGGCAATATAGTAGCTTTGAACAACCTGTTATTGTGTTTGATGCAAATGAACAAGTTCCAAAAGAAAATTCTTTGCAGTCAGAAGTTCTGGTATTTATCTTTATTGGCTTGCAAAAATGAGGGCAAAATCTCCATGTTTTTATTGAGTTTATATTTTATACACTGCTAGCATTTTTTTTAGTTTATTCATTACCTGCTAAAGTATTGTATGTGTTGATCATGTTGCTGGCTGTAAAAAGTGGGTAAAATGTGTTCGATTTGTAGGGGCATAGGTAGACCAATATGTGTGTATGTTTAAGTGTGTCCTTTGATGTTACACTCAACTTGCAGCTGTGTTTTAGATGATGCTGTCACCGAAAAGTAAGGGCTTAGATTGTAATAACATGGGAAAGAAATGAAATTCCTAAAACATGAATTGTACTTACGGGCTGTTCATATAGAGTAGGGACAAAATCATGAAACATGGTCTTAGCTGGATACCACAGGTGAAATAGTGATTCCAACTCCATTTTCAGGATCAGGGTGTTTTATCTATTTCTTTCCATCTATATTTCCACATTTAATTGAAAACATTGAAGGTTTTGATGGGGCCCAAAAAGTTTTTATAAAGTGATAATTATATTTCGCACACTCTGTTTTTCCAGGCTGCTGAACTCCAGGAAGCTAACATGAGTGAGATCGTAGCTTTCAATGAAGAGGAAGTACAGAAGCTGAAACCAAGTTTATCTGATTTGCTGCGTAGTATTCAATTTGATGCAGCTGACAGAATTGATCCTAGCGGGATTTTAAGAAATATTTCATTTGGGTCAGAGCCATGTTGGGAAATTGACAAAGGCATTCCAATGGATTCTGGAAGCTCAAATTTATCAGGGCAGATACAGGTCACATCTGTTCCAGATCAATCAGTACTGCAAAATCACTTTTACAGCATTGAGGATTTTGCACCAAGCTGGTCGTATGCCTTTGAAGAGGCTAAGGTACAATTTCTTTTGTATGTATTAACTCTACATTATATCAGAAGTGTACTTCATTGCTTCAATTTAAGTTGTTTTATTGGTGGACCATTTCAGATCATTGTGACTGGCTCTTTTGTAAATGATATTGATATCTCAAATACTAGACTTTGTTGCATGTTTGGAGAAGTCGAAGTTCCAGCTGAGATTTTAAGATCTGGAGCTCTGCGTTGTACAGCACCTGCACTTAAGTCAGGAACAGTATCATTTTATGTGACATGTAATCAGATTCCGTGTAGTGAAATTTTGGAGTTTAAGTACCGAGGTAAACCTGTTCATGACACAAGTAAATCAGAGCAGGCTAAGAAAGAATCAGACCAGAGGCAGGAATTGCTACTTCAAATTAGGTTGTGTAAGATGCTTTGTATTGGAGAAGATCAAGAGGAGAAACAGGAAAAGAACGACCAATGGAATGCTTTGTTTGTGGATAGAAGTGCTTGGACCCAGATAGAGGACACATCTACGCTTTTACAAATGCTTCTGAAATATATATTTCAGCAATGGTTTTGCGGAAAAGATGTGAAAGATGTGAAAAATGTCTCCTTGCTTGATAATCATGGTCTTGGAATTTTACACATGCTAGCTGCACTTGGATATGATTGGGCTATTGCTCCTGTACTGTCAACTGGTATTCCAGTTGATTTTCGTGATATTCATGGATGGACAGCTCTTCATTGGGCTGCATTTTGTGGGCGGTTAGCCTCCTGAATCTTCTCCTTTGGTTACAAATTTTGTGGGACTAGTTTAGGAAATAATTTAGTTTAAGAATCTCACGTCACATTTATATGTTTTGTTTTGCCTTTTAGGGAAAAGGTAATTGCAGCTCTTCTTGCTGCGGGTGCATCTCCTGGTTCTCTAACTGATCCTACCCCCTCTGATGCAACTGGACGTATTGCTGCTGATCTGGCTGCAATAAGCGGACATAAGGGAATCGCTGGCTATCTTGCTGAGGCATCATTGACTAGCCACCTCACGTCTTTGAAGTTAAATACAGTAAATGGGCATGAAGTTGTAGAAGTTGTATCAGAAAAAAGCATCGTGCATAGAAGCTCAGGCATGACTGAAGATGAACTCTCCTTAAAAGATAGTCTTGCTGCTGTACGAAATGCAGCTCAAGCAGCGACCCGCATACAGTCAGCTTTTCGTGCATATTCATTTCACAACAGAAATGTGAAGAGTCTATCTTTGAATGAGTTTGGCATATCTGAGCAGGAGGCTAGAGCTTTTGCAGTTGGGCAAGGAAGTCAGCCCATGCTTGGGCGATATCATGAGAAGCTCAACAATGCAGCTACACGAATACAGTGCAAGTACCGTGGCTGGAAAGGGCGAAAGGATTTTATTTCCTTGAGAAAACACGTCGTAAAGATCCAGGTATGCAGCAGATGCTACTTATATCGCAGTGTGCCTCTGAACTTCAAACATGTCATTGTGCATAGTATAGACCATGCATTCGCAACAATCACGGTTTCTGCAATGACAAATTTTAAATGATAATGTCATATTTCTGTTTAAAGAAACCCACACTAGGTTTCGCATGTGTCCTCATTTGGAGTTCCTATTTCAGGGGAGACAATAGCATTAGTTTGAGCCTTGCACGGCATAACAATTCATGGATTGACATGTTGGCATATTTGTCTTTTCTAGGCCCTTGTACGTGGACACCAGGTTCGTAAACATAAGCAATTGCTATCAGCTGTGGGAGTAATGGAGAAGGCAATCTTAAGGTGGAGACGCAAGGGTACAGGACTACGAGGATATAAGGCTGAATATAATGCCAGATATGATGACAATGATGAGACGTTGTTGAAGGACTTCAGGAAGCAAAAGGAAGCAGGCTTTGTCGATTCCCTCAGCCTAGTCAAAGAGATGGTTCGGAACCCCGAGGCACGTACTCAATATAGACGGATGCTTGAACTGTACCGAGAGTGTGAAGTGAAGGTAAATTTGCTGGTACTTCGGATTTCCTGTTTTTTGTGATTGATCACATCTTGCACTAACCTATGCTTCTTTAGGGAGGAGCCCTAATTGACAGTGATTTCATGTTTGATGATGATCTGCTAAGCCTTCTGGTCGAGAGTGAGTTCTCATCAACATGAAACACACACGAACAAGCTTCCGATTGCCGAAGTGCGCATTCTCATCGCACAAGACATTGATAGTACTCTTAAAGGTACTCAAAGCCCACTTTGTAATGTTGTAAAGGTTTACAATATTATCAGTGCAGGCCATGTATCCAGCATACAGGGCTCCCCCTAACGAATCGTTGTCATTGCCTCAATATATTGGTAAAAACTTAACATCATCCAAAACATGGTATGTTAACAATCTGTACTGTTGTACCTTCTATGACATAACACCACCACTGTATGAAGAATGGCCTCTTATTTGCCATCATATGAAATAATTAACCTCCAGTTAGAGATATCTTGTTGTCACAAAGCTATCGTGCACATATGAGCTCAGATTTCTTGTTGTCAATTGGTATCATAGCTGTTATACTGGAGAAATGTATAGTTATTCAATTCATGCTTTTCTGCATTCATTCATTGACCACTGAAACTTCCCAACATCTAGGGTATCATGTCAGGTGTAATTTCTAGGTGTTATAATTCATGCCTATGGGTTGCTCAAATGCATTACAGTTATTCCAAACACATGCCAATTGCTCAGAAATGAAGGTAGGCTGGTTTGCTACTGAATCGCGAGGAACCCGCACCAGATGATCTCTGTGGCTTCCAATGTGCTCCACCATACTTTCGACTCTGCAGATCGGCTTCTCTTCAGATGGTGATTGGGGTGGTGGTGTTGATGGGTGACTATTAGTCATGGTTATTGCTCTAGCAAGAGCTCCGGAAGCACTCTCTGCATGATGCCCCTTATCTGATTTTACCTGTCTGGTGCAAAGTTTGAGCCTTTCCTCCAACTTTGCGAATGTGGATGACAATGACAGTGCACTCAATGCAGAAATTCCTGGATCTCTCGAGGGCGGCTCGCAGGTTTGCCAGTGCCTCTTCATGTATCTCTGCTTCTTCTTTTGTTCCTGCTCGGCATTTGCTCTTTCCGAATAATTATCATCTCCAGAGATAGGTGGGGGAGCCTGCTTGTTGTGTCTTTGATTTTCTGATGAATCGCAGTCATTTTGCATGTCAGCTTTACTTGATTTCTTTCTCACAGCAGATGCCTCTTCTGTAGCAAGATCAGATGGCTGCAACCAGTTCATAAAATGACAAAGGTTTATCATGGTTGATACATTTCCTGAGGCAGAGTCCCTGACCTCTCTAGAAGCACCTACAAAGAGCAAAGCCCACGAAACATTCAGCTACCATGAGCTTCTCAGGTATTCATCTCCAAACAGGAATAGAATAACAAGTGCTGATCTTGAAACGAGAAAGACTGACCATTAGTGTTCAACTGTGGGACAGAGCTCCCAAAGCTGTATACTGATTGTGGCATGTCCCACCGCTCACAGTGATGCCTAGACAACAGGATGGGTTTATGCAGGAAGAAAAAGAGAAGAATCGTTGGCAAGCAGGAACACTCCATATCCTTGAGATTTGAAGGGAAACAAAGCAAAAGCGCACCTGCTGTTTCGCATTTTCAAGCCTCCCCGAGAGAATCCGCTGCTCTTCCTGTACAGTACAAAAGGTATCATCAACATCCGAATCTCAATTCAGATTCAATATGCAAACAAGAAGGGAGCAAAGCATGTTTCTCTATGTCTAGAATTTGCCACTGAATGTGGGACGAGGAGGAGGGACGGACCTCCTCAGAGAGGCAAGATAGTCCTCCCTTGATACACTCTGCATTTCCTCGATATCGCGGGCATAATCGCTGACCTGAGCAGAGACAAGCACATGCTGTTTTCTAGAGGAACATGGGTGCTGATTGATTAGATGTACTTACTGAGGAATACAGCAAAACGTCCTACAGGGAAGTTGATGAGCGTTCCCGGTCCCCAGTACTTGAGGGCAGCAAGGTCATAGGCATGGGCAGCAGCTTCTTCATCATCGTATGCACCTGAACAGGGTTGTTTCTTCCCATTAAAGAAAGACTCCATTTTGCTGCCCCACATTCCGAGCAGATGATCTCGAATGAGTATTAGAGAGAATGAGAGCTTGGAGGAGTATGAACGTTACCAAGGTAAACTGTGTAAATCCATCCGTGTTTTGGAGAATTTTCGACAGGTTCCATCAGCATGCATGGAACAGAGAATCAGGGAGACAGAATAGATTGTGGAGAAAGATTAACGGAATGCACGCTGGATCATGTGACAGGAGGAATGGAGGATTGACTACCTTGCTTTCCTTTCTTATTCTGGTTCTGATTCCAGGTGCTCTTATCCCAGAGGTGAGCTTCATAGCGGCCTGTCCAGCGATGCCTGGCAAGAGCCAAATCGACAACAACAGATCGCCCAAAAGATCAGGTCAACAGACTGTGTCGCATACAGAGAGTTGGGGGGGGGGGGGGGGGGAGGAAGAGATGAGAACATGTGCAGACATGGCAAGTTTGGAGAGAAAACAGAGAGAAAGCACCTTGTGACACCTCTGTAGATGGAGCTACGCTTGCCTGCAGCACAAGGTGGAATCTTGCTGATCCTCTCTTTCGCAGTAGACGCGCGGCATCGTTTCAACCCTGATCTCTGCGAACTAGTACCGAGAAGAGGATGAGGACGATGGTGCTGGTGCTGGTGCTGGAGGCCGTCGTTATCATCATCTCCTCCTTCGAGGATGCTTGTTTGATCAGCGTATTGAAGTGCACAGCATTTGGCTTCTGCAGAACTCTGCTGTTCTTCTTCTTCCTCCTCCTCCTCCTCCTCCTCCTCCTCCTCTGCTTCTTCCTCTTCCTCTTCCTCTTCCTCCTCCATTTCCTCTTCCTCTACACCATCGCCACCATCCTCCTCGTTATCCGTTTCTTCGAGCTCTTTAGCTTCTGGTTCCTCGCGCACCGCTACCGCCTGCGGTCCTGCTGCTCCCTCAGGGCGGCTCTTGCCCTCCATGTTGTCTGCAGGTGTTCCGTGGTAGGCCTCTGAGGATTGGGACTTGGACTGAAGAAGAAGAAGAAGAAGAAAGAAGAAGAAGAAGAAGAAGAAGAGAAGATGAAGAAGAATGAAGAAGAAGAAGAAGAAGAAGAGAAGATGAAGAAGAATGAAGAAGAAGATGCCTTTCTTTTCGTTTGAATTGGGAACGGTCTAATGTCGTACATAGCGTATAAAAATGGTGATATAACATACGATATGCGCATATACGGAGGTAGATGTATATATATATATATATATTATATGTGTATGTATCGTATACAAACAAATGTGTACGTATACGTACGTTCACTTAGCACTTGGGAGGTAGATATATGTATATATGTACGTATCGTATACAAACAAACGTGTACATATAGGTACGTTCATACGAATACTGTGTAGATAAATTGTGGACTGTTGCCCTACATGTACATTTGTACTTACATACGTACATAGGGTTTAGGGTTTAGGGTTTAGGGTTTAGGGTTTAGGGTTTGTACTTACATTTGTACTTACATTTGTACTTACATTTGTACATTTGTACGTATGTATGTGTGCATTGGGTATGTATACTTGTGGGGAGGTTGGGGAACCTGAACATGAGACTTTCGAATGAATTCTAATTCTGTTTTGAACTTTGATTTTGAAACCTAGATGTCATCGGAGATGTAATGTGATCCACACACGATTCATGTCGAGTCAGCTTGGTTCACATTTAACTTTACCAAGCTTCACCGAATAGTCGAGCACAGAACATTGCTGCTCTCGCTAGAAAGACAGTAGAATCATCTGAAGAAGTCTGCAATTGCTCCTCGGTAAAGCTGCCAAACACGACAGTTCGATTGCACGATTCTGGTTATTGCAAGGGGACAATGTTGCATTGCACCTACAAACCGCCAGATATGAACACAAAATGTACAATTTCGTTTTCCAAAAAGAGCTTTATTAGCTCTTCCCTCCCACCAATGAACACAAGGTACAAATCTAGGTGCTTAAAAATGGTTATGACAAGTTTTTCCATACCGGTGACAGTCTAGAACACCAAAGTTCATCTGATCCAGAGGTCTTACATCCACCAAGTTGCTTTCCTTCACTAGCACTGTGCCATTAACAAAACCTTGCTTTTGAGATGTTAATAGTATCATTACATTTTTCTTCATGGACAACTAACTCTTAAAAACCGCAGAAACTATAACCATATCAGAAAAAGCTGCCAAAAGTACAATAATGCCCATTCTGACTGCTCTTGTTATTCATCGAGTTCAATCCTGGCTGTGGATTGGTGTGCAAAATGTAGACCAAAAATGTTTTATTGCTCCAAACTTCCACTATCAGAAATATATCATGAATCTTTTGTGACATTTCAACAAAGATTGAAAATGAAACTTGCAGTAGTGCAGATAATTGTGTCATGGAGTGATGATTCCAGGGCACCAACCCATCAGTTCTTCCAACAGTTCGCAAACTGCTCCCACGAGTAAAGACCTGCATTCCATTGGTTTTATTTTTCTGAGTCATGTTATACATTGTAACCTCATGCTGTCTTCGATTTTTTAAGGTAACTCTTTATGTACAGAAAGTCTCGAACAGCTTCCGTAGACATCTTGAATCTGCACCACCTGTTTTTACATAATAAGAGGTGCTTGAATAGGTCATCCTGGTATCCAAAATCTTCTACCCTTGTCATGGAAAGTGCCCATGCTCTGCCAATGTGCGACTCGATTTGAGAAACAAGTATACAACTTCGAACAAGAATGGGGGACACTCCACTGATGATAGAACTCCCCTCATACTTGGGCCCAGTACTAATCTAGCTCTTTTCTTTCTTCCTCGGT
Organism: Azolla pinnata; assembly: GCA_037176905.1. Taxonomy (NCBI): domain Eukaryota; kingdom Viridiplantae; phylum Streptophyta; class Polypodiopsida; order Salviniales; family Salviniaceae; genus Azolla; species Azolla pinnata. The sequence continues at coordinate 190,144 of JBBBWG010031419.1, read as the reverse complement.
GAGTAAATGGAGCCGCCACAAAAATTAACAAACTCTCCCTTTGAATCTGCCATATATCATTCCAATTCATGTGAAATGCCTTCCTATATATACATCTTTTCTCCATTTGAACTACCTGTAACAGGTTGGCATAATTCTGTGGCATTGATTTTCAGGTAAAGCTAATTCTACGGCATTGATTCTCATCTCTGTATAGGCACGGTGATTCAACAGGCTGGTAATGTTAGCCTCCGTTGTCCAACATGGAGCTGAATGTAGGAACTGGAGGCAAGTATGCATCCCCTGCAGCTTCTTCGAATGATGAAGTTGATGGTGCCATAGTATGTGTTGGCCCGCTGTATGGTGTGTGCATATTTTTCTGAGTGAAATACAACATTTGGAAATCATTTCTGGAACCTCAATGTCAACAAGCCAGATCTCTACATAAACCAAAGACCATACCTTCTTCCCAAGGTGTGACGTATCAGGAACATAGGTTGCCATCATTTGTTGGATTTTAGCAAAAACCTGATCACATTGGTCGCTACTGGGATCACATTTAATGACACGAACGGATTCTTTAGAGTCGACTCTCTCATACAGATATAAATTTAAGCGTGATGCCCTTCCAATGTCGTTTTTTCCAGCAGCTGTCTCAAGTCTACTAATATCTTTCCATGTTACATCCCACAGTACCAAACCAGGGTCCTTAAGAACATCAGGTTTCCTTTGTAGAATGTTACTGGTCGGATGCTGAATAAATAATAATAAAGGTCAAAGAGCGGATATAAAGCAAAATCAGCAATAGAAATCAACATCAAAGATACTTTGATCAGGAACAGAGATATATTGATGACAGAAATTATTACTTGCAGCAAAATCACTCTTTGATTTGTAATTATTAAAGTTCTTCCTTTGGGAAGGTTGTAGTGGGCTTCATAGGCATCCGTCGCAGCAAACTTGCCGCGAACTTTGAAAATATCCATTGGACCAAAGATTGAACCTGCTTCAGCAAGCTGTAATAAAACCTGCTATTCTCCATAGGCATTAGAACGAGATCCAATACAATTACAATCATGAAGTTTCCTAGATTCAGACAGAAATACCTGTCCTTGGGCCTTAAACTCATCATATGGCCGAAGAACTTTATCAGCGCCAATAACTCGAGGAAGACGATGGCGTAGTGCCACACCTTCAGAAGTAATAACAGCTGCAATCTTTGTCTTCATTGCATTTGCACCTTCGGTCGTTTTGGAAAGGAGATCAAGTACACCACTCACTGGTTGTGCTGCTACTCCAATGATACCTTTGCCCACACCTTGTACAAAGCCTTCCATTCCGGATGTCCTGGCACCCTCTAAAGGTTTTGTAACTATGCCAGTAACACCTCTGAATAAACCTTTGCCTAAAGCTTCAGCTCCTTCTCTAAACCCCTCTCCAAACCCTTCCACAGATGCTTTTGTGTCCTGCATTGATTCAAGTGTGAGCATGAAGTATGAAAGGTTATAGGTTATAATAATAACCAGAACGTCTGTCTGTTTACCTGTCTTTGCCGGCTTTTTATAAATTTCTTGTCCATGGAGAGAGCAGCTACACTTTTACTCATATGACCAAGGGCGCTGCTTGCATTTCCTAGAATATCTACTCCAGAGAGAAGCAAGAGAGGATTGCTCAACACATCCTTTCTGATAGCTGAAACAGAAGAAGCTAACAGGGAACTTTTACGCATGTGAATATCCTCATGGACTCTCTGAGCAATTCTTATCTGTTAAAGAAAGAAAAACCGTAACATTTTCCATCATTTCATTAGATACATATAGGATGACTCTGAAAAAATGGTGTACACTTATTTAACTTTTGATATATAAAAAGCCTGGGGTAATATAAAAATTTTCAAACAACAGCATGGGGAAGAGGTGGTAGATCTTAATGGTGACATATACAAGCAATAAAAGCAGCAATAAAACTAAAAGGACTTTCTGACATTCTATATATTGCAGATACATTGATTTACATATTCAATATGTGTATACGATCTATGATGGTGTAAGTCTGTGTATACCATAGCCAATGAATTACAATATCCTAAGAATGCCTGATGTTCAGCTAATGTTTAAAATTGACAACTTCTGACTAAGGCATAGCAGAGACGAGATTAGAGGTGTCAATGGGTAACTACAAAATATATGAGATTGCTAGTGATTTAAGTAATTTGTAGAGACATGAGATACAATGTCAAATTATGTGCACCCACTAATGTTTTCAAGATACTTCAATAAAATGGTCTGAAACTCACTTGGAGATCATCAGTGTTGCCGAGAGCTGTCATAAGTGATGCCCAGAATCCAAGAGCACCCTGGGGCCTTTGAGAAGGAGACATGGCTAAAGACACTTTGAAGCGAATTTCAGATGTATGAAGAAGCCTGTAAAATATGATAACATGAATCAAAATTGGCCAACGTCTCACAAATTTTCTGGCATTCAATCATTCCAAGTATATTACCCAATTGTGATAATCGGATCTATGGAAAAATTGGTAGTTTGAGTCATAAATAATCTGCCTAAGTTTAATTGATGAAACATCTGACGCAGCCTCCATAATATTGGTTCATGTATATTAATGAGGACAGGTGCATTAACAGTATTTGGACACTGCAGTAAAACAAAACCCATGTGAAAAACTATAAATCTTTAAAGCCACAGAAATCATGCTGTAAGATTACCTGTATCCCAATGTAAGGATACCGATGTCTGTCCACAGTTCCATCATCTTGAGTAGTGAGAGTTGCCTTGAATATTGAATCTAACGGGTTTGCTGCAACTTGTGTTCGCAATAAAACTGGCATTGGGGTGAATGGCAGTTGATTATCTATTTGAAGGCCATTAATGTGAAGTTTCAACCTAATGCAATGATATCACGTTAGTAAACCACAGATTAAGACAGTGGGCCACACAATTTAGAGAAAGAATGGTTATATTAAGCTTTCTCTACTTAACGGGTTTGGCAGTTTAACCCAGAGTAATGCAAGGAACATTGCAATTTGGAGAACTTTATTAGCAGGACTGATAGTCCAAATTGGGAAACACATGCAGATCCTTCATGAGCACTCAACAACGAGAGAAAGATGGAACCTATGCTGCTAACACAAGTAGTCAGGTCTCAGGACCACTGGTGACTTTCCACATATGATGCAGTTCCATTTGTAGTATCCATAGAACAATTGTCCAAAACAAACAAGGAACCTGATGAAATGATACAGGTGACTTTCTAAAAGGGGACGTTGGGAACAATACAAACAGAGATTGCACACAGGATTTATGCTGAGTAGATTCTACTAGTGAATTTGACGTCTCTTCAATCAGCCTGTCTTTCAAACCTAAGAAAGGCTTAAGATGGCAGAACCAGGACCCTGTGAAATGTTCTTGAATGTATACGTAAGATCTCCTCTTGCCACTATATAATCTCTTTAACTGCATAAACGGCAAGTCCAGTTTTTCTGAGTCCTGAGTGTGTTTAAGTACTTTTATGCCTATTTCATGCCCTAAACTTAGGAGATACCCTGAACCCTAAACCCTAAACCCTAAATCAGCACAATATCAACAGCATTAAGGTCCATGAAACAAACTCAGTACAAAACTGAAATTAATTTGACATCTTGTCTCATGGAGAACTTAGCAGATAAAGACTTGTCATTACTAATGGTAACATTTATTTCAAACTAATCCTGATTAATTTAGAATTAGCAGAACATGGAAAGAGATTAATTTACCTGCTAATACCAGAACCGAGTCCTGTTGCATAAAGCAAACTAAAGTCTTGGACGGATACATATAAGAGCTCCTCTGGAGTGTGATCAACAAGAGAAATGCCCAGTTCAAATAAATTAAACGAGATCTGTATTTGGTGTTCCATGTGATGCTGGTTTGCAGATTTTGTTTTATATGCAAGCTGCGACTGTTCCATATTACTTGAGTTAAATGGAAGAAGTGACAAACTTTGATTACTTGGCGTCCAGTCACTAACTTTAACAACTTGAACAGATCCCTCCCTAAAGATTCTGATATGAAATGCCGCAACAGGTGTAGATCCCGACTCCAAAGGTTCATAATCTGCACATTCATCGATTGCAACTATTCTTGATCTCGATGGTTCTGCACCATCAACCATGACTTCAAGTTTATGTTCCTTTTGAAGATCCTCCCAGGCAAAAGGCATTGCAGAACCTGGGAGTAGCAGTTTCCAGGAACTACTATCACAACCAATCTGACGAAATCTAATTGGAAAGACAGCTGATTGGTTCATGATCCTGGAATACTAGTCACATTTTAGAAAACCTCATAAAAAACTATTTCATCTCAGAAATCTGGCAGAATGCAAGCTCCTACCGGTAGGGGCTAGTGAATGATACAAGACGAAAAATAACAAGGTAACGAGAGCCTGAAGTTCCACTTCTAATATCCACCCTGATAATTGTGCAAACATTGGCATTCTCCCGGCTTTCTAATGTAACATGTGAAATTCCCTCACTTTCAACTGAGAAAGGAGTGCTCCAATTACAACCTTCAATGCAAATCTGAAACAAAAATATCATTCAATTTATTACTTAGCTCTTCAAATAAGATAAGAGATTTTATCCTATACCGTTAGTAGTTCAGGTTCCCTGTCTGATCTCCACTGCACAACTTTTGGTGGATCGTTGGCATCAAGCAACTCAGCACAGTCGACACCACATTGCCGTACATAAACCAATCTACCAATCCGGTTTACATAGAGTGCATGAGGTTGAAAATTTACAACCTAGAAGACCACCAAGGTTAAAGAGCACATTTAGTATATCTGAAAATCAAGAGGAAAACTAAGAGAGAAGAAGGCAAGACAATGGCTTCTGAAAATCATGAGCTTTCTTGGAGGATTTATTATGTTTTAAGAATCCAAAATAGAAAATAAGAACAAATAATAAGTTACATCTCACATTGTTGTTTATCCTATGAAACCAGAATCACCGATGAGAGAAACAAATCAAAATGAATATAAAGAAATAATAAAATTAAAAACAGAAGAATCACGTTATCAATACAGTCAAGATTCTCAACTCATATAGCCGAAAACTATTTTCTTGTTTTCAAATTGAGGGAAAGCCTTCTGGATGGAGGAGATAATACCAAATTTTCAATGAGGCAGCAAACCCTACTTGAAGATACCAGGTTGACAATTTGATGATATGATGATAACTCTCCAGTATGAGATGACATGATGGCCTAAGAAAGTTGTGATATTTGACTTCTCTCACTATAAACATTGTTCCTGTACACGGCTGATCAATCAAGCTATCAAAATCATGTATCGCATGTGTATAAAATCTCCTTGTTCTGCACCGTACTGTGCTCTAGGAACTCATAGATCTATTGGGATAAAAGCCTAGGAAAACGATGTCTGATATTCCAAGTTCGCATAATTGAAATAAAATATTCAAATAAGCCATTCTAATGTCTTGATTTCAGTAATTTTGTCCTCTTGCTGCACGGTTAAGTGCTAAATTCTCATAAGGCAAGTTCAAGTTCACCTCATCAAAAGACATCCTTGCTGTGAGCACACAGCATGAACTAATTGATTGACCTTGTAAAGGAAACCTTGACAATGTTGGAACTTTTACAGATTCCTTTCTGCAGGAGTGCTGGCAGTTTTTCACAAATAGCACAAGGTGATCGATATGAAGACCAATGGTACTTAGGACTGTTCTTTCCAGGACTCGAGATACAGGGACATATTTGTTCCTCCATCACAAATTCTATACATCATGAGGCCCAACCAAGTAAAAGATTATCCCTTACACTTGTATTTAAGTTTTTCCTCACTATGATATCGCATTGGCCATACAAGACATTGATATATCTCTTCTTATTTTTACCTTTGTTCTTTCCGAGGACATACTCAAAAATACTGAAAGCTTGTAGTAGGCCCCATTCCCATCTTCCGCCCTCATGGTGATGCGTTCCTAACATGGCAGCACCACATCATCCAGTGAATAACAGGCAAGTCGGCGAAAAATTCATATAGTTCAATCAGAAATCACCATAACTTACATTGTCTTCCAATTCTCTAAATGAAATTCCATGTCGAATTACTTTGGAATGTAACGCACTAGCTGAAATTCCAAGACGAGGGGATAGTAAACCATCTTCTCCTGCCCTTGGCGAAAAAGGCATAAACCCTCCTCTATTGAGCTGAGCCTGAGGTGAAAGCATAATCGTAGTGCTACGAGTGATCTCAAGTTGTTCAAGGCACTGGATTATGGATGATATTCTGGAGCCCCTAGCTTCAATGGCATGTGAAGGCCGTGAAGCAGCATGCTTAGCAGCTTTTACAGCTCTCAACAGCCAGGGTGTTTCCGCATCCGATCTTCTGACAGGTTCAACCTCCACAATGAAATAAGCTAGAGGAATGGCAGCTCCATTGTGTATCCAATAGGGAACAAAAATTCGCACAGTCTTGACATAGGCATTAGTATTGGAAAACTCGCGCTCCAAACTGATTTGTAACCTCCTGCAATACAGGATTGATGAAGCTTAGAATATAGTACTTGCCTCCAGTAGGAAGAGTCGATAGGTTTCCACTATAGGGAGGTGGTTTTCATACACATGTTAAGTGTTCAAGATAATGTGGCTGATGACCAGGACAAGTTTACCATACATAATTTTCTCAATGTTCTACTGATACATCATATGAAACCAGAACCACAGAAAACGGCCAGGACAAGTTCACCATCCTCATTTTGTTGGAAACTTTCTAGAGTCAACCTAGAAAATACATACAGCAGTTTCTCTTGTAGGGATCTCAAATTCATACTACAAAGGACCAATCATGCTCCAGCCATATCTGAATACATTCCTTTCTTTTTCTTTACTGTATAGTTGGAATATCAAGAGTACATCTTAGTTTCAGCAGTGACTATTCACAAAAGGAGCTTGCAAGGACTTTTTTTGAGGGCAAAAAGGAACCACTTGTGGAGACAGTCATGAAGATCTGGTTGGAGATCATCCAAACCTTAAGGGGATATTATGATGCCATAAGAGGATCGTCAGATAAGGCCTTAGAAAGAATGTTAGCTTTTCACAAAGTTCGGCAACACGGCCCCTTTTACATGCATCAACATGGGGACAATATGCTCCACTGAAATGGCTATTTCCTCATCCATTTCCCAGGATTGACTAACTTTCATACTTGGATTCCTTTAATTGTATTCTGTCTTATGTAATTTGATCACCAACTCTGGTGAATTTAGCAAATAGAAAGTACTTAGTTCAAGAGAAAAAACGCAACAGATTCAGTTTCTTACTACAACAAAGGACAATTATATTATGACCTGTTACTCTGCTGATTGATGAGTGAGAATGTAGCTGGTAGGGTCTCAGTCATAGGATCTGAGATAAGCACCATTTCCTGCCATAGAACATGGAATAATATGAGCATGTTAGATAAGCCAAACTAGTTGAAGTCATAGTATGAAGTACCCAAAAATGAAAAAGACCTTCTCCAATCGCCATCCCCCTTGCACCAGCCAGGTAAGATAAATTGGCTTCCGCATGTCTATTGAAGAAATACTGACAAAACTACCTGCTGGAATCATGCCTCTCTCTTTCTGAACATGACTTCCTTCTCTTTGTTTCTCCCATATAGTATACTCTGCATTATACGGCAGGAGATTCTCTAGCTTCAGGGGTGCACTTACAAGGATCTTCCAATCATGAACTGGTAGACTCATCTCATTATACAGAATGTCCGAATCGGACTCAATGCTGAACCACCAAGCAGTTCTAGTTGTGAGATTTTCTGTAGTACACATGACCAACTCTTCTGTCTTTTGAAGGGTGTTCACCACAAATGAGGACATCGAATTTCTTGCCACATGGGAAGTTCTTCTACTCAAAGGGCTATCACTTATTGAATATTCTCGATTATCCACATCTCTAATGGAACGGCCCCATAAGTACTTTGCAGCTGTCTGCAACCAGGGTCGAACTTGCAGACAATACTCTCTTTCTGATAAAAGTGAAGTTAAAGATATTGGAATGTTCTCACCTGGCTCAATGATGGAAACGGACTGTGTAGGTTGGAACTTAACATTTTCAGATTGTATAAGTTGTTGACGGCTGCGACACCACCTTCTACGCCTGATAAAATCAAAAGGTGACTTCTTACAAGATCGCAAGGAATTTGGTGGCCACCGTAAAGTCTGGAAATCCGGACCATATGCCCATCCATCATCATCGACATAACCAGCTTTGTCAACAGTCCAATCAGTAATCCATATCCAGCCAGAAGGCAAAGGAGGTTCTATATCTTCCTACAAAAAGAGGAGTATACTAGTCGGAAGCCATTTCACATAGAATAACAAAAACAGCATATAAAAATCAGAGATAAATTCTACTTCTCTGACTGAAATATTATTGTGTGGATTACCCGAGATTGAGATGATGTCTGAGTATCACGAGTACTCCACCGTCTAGGATCTGTTGGGAGGAAATGACCAGGCCATTTACTACCCCATCCAACCAAGATCTGATACCTCTGATTCTCAAATATTTCTTCTACAATGACGATAGGTTCATCATCAACGATAGCTGAAGTTCCATGTTGGACACTTACTAAAGATAATGGACAAACACAGATCTCCACTGCAGCATCAGTCTGATTAATTATAGAAACAAGACTACGCAAAGTAGCTCGCTTTTGACCATCACTCAAATGCACTTCCAATGCAACATGACCATTTGCAAGTTTAATAGGAGTTTTCCCTAAAGGCAACACCGATCGAACATGGGTCCAGGGTCCACTTGGGCTTAGTCCTATAAGGAATCCGATATCTTTGAACTGATTTCTATTCATATCTGTTTCTTCTTCTGGTTGATGAGCCTTTTCAATATAGTAGCAAATAGTGACAACGAGTGAGCCATGACCAGCATCTGCAGACGTGCCATTTTCCTGTTCCTCAAAAAACATCATATATGTTAGGTGCATAAGGTGTATACCCTGCATGTTCATTCATTTGGAGAAAGGCTTCAAGATGCAGCGAACCCAAAACAAGAAGACAACCTGAATACTTTTGATAATGCTTACGTACATTATGACCAAAGAACTATACCTTTCTTATTGGAACTGTCACACAGCACATTTTCTTCTGCTCTACTGGCCGATTAACATGGTGCAAGTGTGAAAGAGACTGCCATATACGATTTGAGTGGGAAGATGGTGGTTTGGTTTCCACATTACTTTCAATGCCCAAAGGAAATGAAACAAACCCAATCACCTCTCCTGCATATAGCAAGCAATAAAAGGTATCAAATAAAATACAGAGCCAACTGAACCAGAGACTTGAGTAAAAATAACCTCTTCCAGAATTAGCTGCCATATTATGCACTCGTATGTCCATTCTGGCATCACCCTACAAATGGAAACAGTATACAACATAGTATCAAACAAGTGAACTTCATGGTAGAAACTTGAAAGTAATAATACCTCTGGTTGTAAATCAAATATAAAAACTTCATTCCACAATGCTGTTGCTACATGTCTGTCTCCAGTTGGTCTGGGAAATGAAGGCCCAACACACCGGGATCTAGCACTCTGACTGAATTTCTTTTGTCCTTCATTGTTTTTTGATGGTGGAACATGCAAACTATAGAAATACTCTTGTCCATTTCCATCCTCATTGATAGGCAGATCCTGCCACATGCGTGTAATGAAAACTCAGGGAGTTCTAATTTTTTTTTGTAATTGATTAGAAACTTATACTACCTTAGCCTCGGAAACATAAATAGCCACATGCTGGAAAAGAAGCTTCGACCCTCCAGGCACAAAATTCTCTCCGAAATTCGGTGGAGGCATATGGATTTGCAGAACTTTATCATGTTCTAATATCAGACAATCTGCAAAATCGTGCTCAAAAGTACGAATAAATAGATTGCAATCCAATTTATTTAGTAGCAGTAACTTCACTTTATCATCTTCTTCTAACGCAGGACTGACATCTGTTTTGGGAGTTCTTTCATCATCCTGCCAAAAATACATTATTAAATTCATTCCAGTCACTCCTTTACATAATCCATACAAAGAGTTCATTTGAAAGAAATTATATGCACCCTAGTACACAGGATGACACATAATAATACGCATACCACATTCATTTTGGTTAATGTTTTCATGTCTAGTTCAGACTGCCTTTTCCACGATATGACTGAATCCACAAAAGTATTGATGTTTGCATATGTTGCATCAATATTGACAATGTTGACTGTTGTGATACTGGTTTTTGAACTAGGACCAGAAGGAGAATCGTGAGACTCATGCCTACAGATGGAGAGTCAAACGAATCAGCATAAATCATCAATCAATATACATTTAATTAACATGGTTAGGGACTTTAGTGTATTCACAAGCTTACTTAAATATTCCTTTGAAGGGTTCTATTAATGGTTCCCATGCTTTAACCTGCGCATTAAATGTAGAGGCTGCAATATAGGCTATACAAGCACCACTTAAGGCCTCAGCATGACCACTAGCTGCAAGATTAATGTTGGTTACTGTAATATTTGCTAAAGGTGTTACCTGCCAACATACAGGATAACAACAATTGAAGAACTGTCAACAGTGACGCATGATTGACAAACACAGGATGAGCATTGCATGATTATGTATGCCTACCAAGCCCCTTAGATCATCAAGCACAGTTACTGAAACTTTTGGAATTTTAATGTCTCCACTATTCTTGTTTGCAATAATACTTTGAACTGTCTCCACTAAACCATATCCCGTGCAAGCTGGCGGTTTCTTCAAATCAGGTCGTGCTAGAAAAGTTTTAACCTGTTTACATGAACAAGTCGACAGAGCCATGACATTAAGCACTGTTTATATACAAACAAGGCCACAGGGTCATGATATTTATGCATGCTAAGCCAAGCCAAATTTTTCCATGCATACACTCACAGCTGAATAAGCATGCAAATTTCCTTGTGCAGAGTAGTAGCCGGAAACTATGCCATACAATGGAAGAGAGAATTGATGATAAATGGTTGATCCCTTGAGAGCATCTATGGGATCCCCACTCATTTTCTACCACTCTCACAGAGATTTATTTTGTAATAATATAATTAATCAGCCATAGTTCCCAAAGTATCACTCTTTACTTGAATCATGTCCCAGTCATATAGGGAAGTTACTTTTATCTTCACTCGAAAATCAAAAGTTCTGGTGTGAAAGATTATTTTTGCCTCTTTGTATAGCTCATTTCCTTCTGGTATAGTTATTGCTTTCCATCTATAAATGATAGAAATTTATTCTAGTTCCACCACACGGAATCCTGAGACCATCAAATATGGGAACAAACATGACTTATCAGAGTTCTGTTTATTTTACGGGACACTAGCTCTAAATTGCTTTAAAATATACACACGCACCATCTCTAATGTTGGACAAGAAAATATGAGACATAGAAACAACAAACCATATGAAGAAGAGCACTCACCTGATTCTGTACTTTCCATAAACTACAAGAATAACCGCTTTTTGTACCAGACATACTCCAAGCAGGTTTTCTTGAGATACCAACCTCAAATACAAGGTCAGCACGTACACAACGGAATATAGTTATATCTATATCTTCATCCTTTGTAACTACACAACCCATGGTAACATAGCCTGGAGGTGCTGAGGGATACCAAACATAAAGCTCTTCTAATCCCTTTCCTGGTGTATGCATCATCAGCACAAAACCAGTCGGAGCTGCAAATCTTCCAGAATTGTCGTCTTGCAGAACTATTCCCAAGTTTGGTGGCTCAAGCCTTCAGACATTAATAAAATTAATTAAGACAATCAATGTCTGAGCCAAGAAGAAAATTATACGAAAAGAATAGCATATTGCAACAATATGTATTTACCCCTCAACCAGATGATCACCAACAATTACATATCCAGGTGGCGGAATTGGCCTCCATATTGAGATTGGTCTTCGATTATCACCACCCTTGTCCCACCACATGCGCTCAAATTGAGCAGTTGTTGAAATCAAATGCCCACTCTTCTGAGGAATTTCCAGATTGTGTACCCCTGACAATGTCCACTTTCTATCAAGTTTCCTAGAATTTCTATCACTCAATCTGTTAAACTGGACATTTGAATCTGATCCATCTTCATAAAGTACATTCCGGAGATCAAAAAGCAACAGATCTTCTGGAGGCTTATGCGACTGGTGTGCAATAAATGATCCCACAGCATTATCAATACGCCATATACTGAATTCCTTTGCAAATCTGTGAGGCCATGCAGCTGTTAAGTTTCCAGCATAAAAAATAAATAATTACACATGTTAGAAAAACTATAATACTTAAAGCCTATACCCCTGTTTAGGATGTGATAATAACACACAATCACTGATGGACGCTGATGTCACAAGATCTAACCGCACACAGTAAACTGCATTAAGAGGCGGTGCTACTGAGCCAATCTTAGCAATACATCCGAGAGAAACATAACCAGGAGGAGCTATAGGACGCCAAACTGAGCACTGTTTGGTTGAATCATTCAAAGTCCACACTAAATGATAATCCAAGGGTTTTTTCACTCGATGGAAAATATTATTCATTGCCATGACTGCTTGAGATGGTGGAGCCTCCCTGCACAACATATGACATCTAAACATTGGAAACCTTGCATCTTTTCCTCAACACGTTGGAGTAACTAAACTCACCCAGATGTTATGGAATCACTTAATATAACATATCCAGGGGGTGGCCTTGGCCTCCATATAGTGAATCTTTGTCCAGATATGTGCTCTGAAATAAGCATAAATAAAGACTCTTCCCATCTATTCATAAAATGAAGATAAAGAATAAAAAGATAACCTATACCTGTATTCACCCAGATCCGTTCAAAGTGAGAGCATCTGGAGAGTACATGAGCTCCTCCAAATTGGAAAGTAGAAACCACATTGCTATGGACATGAAGTAATAGCCGCATCAAGCTGAAAGACAATTGCACGGAAACATCTGATGCAGAGATAGAGATACTAGTTTTATCTTTCACACAAGCATACTCCAGGGAGGCGACCATTGGCTCAATAACACACAGCCCAGAACCACAATCAATAGAGAATCTTTTTGCATGACCTCGAATCCAAAGATCCCTTTCTTTCCATGCATAACTGAAAAAACAGACGCTATAAAATTACTGTAATAGGAAACGTAGCACGATGTAACTAGGAAGGGTATGGCTAAAAAACAAAAACGGTTTTAAAGGAAAAAAGGAACAATTGTCTGCCATACTAAACATACATTAGATTAAGATCCATTTTTACTCTAATCAGCTTCTCTCTTTGATGTAGATTTGCATAATCACTGTCATAAAAAGTCAACTCTGAAGCAATTGCCTGCAAACAACGATTGTACTCTGTCAATAACTCTAAAACATAACTTTCATGATGTAAGCAATACCTATGAAATTGTATTTAGTCCATGAGCTCTTAAGCCATTAAACTATATACAAGAGCTGTTATAAGTTATTCACACTCTGCAAGTTATTTGCAAAAAAATACTAAACATAATGTGCCAGAACAATTTCTGTCAAATTATATGGCCTTGTAAAATTATGAACTCATGCATTCTACTTAACGCCAACCCTCTATGTCTCAACTGCATGATTTCTTTGGCTAAACATTATACAGCTCAAACCACACAACTTCAGTGCTACATATCTGCCATATAATCAAGTGACTTTACAGACTAACATATTACAGCCTAGTCAATATAATTTAGCAGATTTACACAACAGTTAACAGTCCAAAGATACAATAGGGAAATTTCTTTCTAATTATATAGTCCTTGCACTACCGTTTCATACTCATAATACGGCTTTTTGTCACATGAAACCCACATTTAACATCTTGCAATAGAAAGGGTAGTGTTGTAAAGTGAAAATTTTAACTTCTTCCTTCTACTTCACCAATGCCTCCTGTTGCACAGCACAAAAAAAGAAATGCCGGATAAGATCAAGACGGTAAACATGGTATTGGAAAGGTACCTGTACATTCAGGGTGAAGTTGCTACCAGTACTACACGAGACCTGGCTTCTTAGCTTTGGATTTGAATTAGGCTCCAGTACTGACTTATCATATAGATAATCACAGTCTTGTTCATATGTCCCATCTAATATCACACCATCCTCCACTCGAACACTATAGCTACTGTAGGATAAAAGCTGAATACAATCCTTCAGTATTAATCCATTCTGCAAGGAATTGAAATTTAATCATTAGAAATGACAAATAACCTCTTGAATCTAAACCATAAACTGCATGAATGTGTCATATATAGAGATAAGAGACCAGATTCAAAATATGTCAGGTATTTTTGTACCTTAATTTTCACATTCTTAAAGAATAACTTTTTTCCGGCCCCAATAAGAATCACTGGATCGATGACAACACTGTCAGATCCATCCTGGGCTAGATTTTCTCTTTGGATGCATAAAGTATTGCCACATCCATCATATGTAAATTCATGAAAATTAGGAAAATCAACAATGAGCTTCCGTTGTGATGATAACGTCATGACTGGATCCTTTTGTTTATAGTATGGTTCCACAAGTCTGATGTGATCATTATCTATTATTGGATCATTACAATCATCTTTTCCAGTCAACTTTGCTAATGATGGTAGAAAAAACTCTCCCACAGCAAGTAGAAAATCTAGAACCACCAGAAGACGTGGTCGTTGAATTCTAATAATCAATGCCTGGAATCCTTCTTTGATTTTTGTGTCCAGAACCATCATTGGAGCCTGAGGTTCCACCAGGGTTGTAATTTTATCACCATTTTCCTCCAGCTTGCTTGAAATTATATTTGTTTCCAGGTCCGCCATTGACCCTAACATAAGACGCATTTCTGGCTTTGATCCCACGCGAAGATCCAGAATACGCAACCGTGAGAGTGATAAGAGAATGTCAATTTCTTGTAAAGAGTTATTTCTATAATTAACCCATAAATCCTGAAGCTGCAGACAGAAAAATGATTTTAAGTCAATTTTATCAGCACTGAAAATCTGCGAAAGAAGGAAAGATATTATCTCAAATTAAATATTCAAGCATCAAAATCAGAAACTAAATCTCAAATAATTATCTTATTTTCGAGAAGCAGCACCACAACAAGTATAAATTGTATATGGTGCCTGAAGTATTATTCTATCTGCAGAAAAGGACAGTGTTCTTCTGCCTTTGTATTAAGCCAATTCCGATGGAGATATCTGAAGCCTGAAAGCTCTTCTGTGGCAGAAGATAATGGCCTTCACTTCTGAGGCAGATGGAGAGATCTGAAGCCTAGATTATCATGTGGTTCAGATGGCTATGATTGGTATGCACAAGAGATTGTCACTGCCTAATCGTCTGTTATCCCACTGCATTATCTGTCCACAACCTCATTTGTGCTGGAGTGAAGCCAACAAATGTTGCAGTAGCTTTTCTTTTACAGTTTATGTGCCTATATTCTAGTATACAACTTCTCTATCTCATGAGTTCACGAAAGAAGAGCCGTAAGCACAAGTGACTTTTGCGTTCCATTGCAAGGTGCATCCTTTTTAGAAGAGGCAGAGGTACCTTCCTCTTATTTCATATAGTGTTCTGTAGATTCTACAACCTCCATTAGCACACTTGGCAGATCCATTCTTCCATATGTCTGCATGCATATCATTCTATCCAACCTCTAGCTGATCTGAAAAGGTCCAAAGCTGTCCAAACATCTAAAATCATGTGATAAATGTACATGAGGTCTGATGATAGATCAATCACCTACGAAAAGCTCACCTCAAAGTGAGTCATCATGCAATTTTCATGGGTTTATCCATGTAGTTCACATTTTCTATCATTTCAGGTGGAGAAGGTCCAAGTTATATTGGAGCAGTGGTGCACTTATACTTATGTCATATGTTTGAAACAGTTCTTGGATTTTAACACAAATAATAATTACCTTTTTGTCAACAAGTTGTTCTGATGCAGAAGCGTCAATCTTAGTACATTCTCTAAGGGAGATTTTTTAAAAGCAATTGGTCCAGGTCATTTATCTTACCAATGCTTGAGGGACCAGTGACAATACCTCATCAGTGTCCTGATCACATCATGGGGCACAAAAATTTCTCTCTATCATGCAGGTAATCATTGAAATTAAAGTGTTTGCAAATCAGCTTGTTTATGTACCCTATGAAGACACATTCCCCAGATTTCTACACCAAAGAGTGCAAATCTTGGAAGTCTACTTGTGTACATTATCTTCAAGAGCACCAAGGCTGCATATCCATGAGAAATTCATGCACAAGAAGCCTCCCATAAAAACAAGCAAAACACTGTGAATGTGTTAGATATATTTTAGGGTTGTGTAAATGGTACCCTTTCTTCTGGCATGATTTAACAAAAATCAAATATCTGACATCCACCCTAATTTCCTGAACAATACGAGGTTGAATTGTAGGAAAGGTATGCAAATTGCCAACTCTCTATGGCTTTGGCTCTATAAACTTTGTAAGCAAGGAATTTTCCATAGGCAGAGAGCTAGAAAAGCATATATAGATCTTCCATAGACAAATTTTAGCTATATCATCTTCAATAATTACACTTGGAAGAGGAGAATTCACAAAAGATCGATTGCATGTTGACTAAGATCTCTTGTAGGATTATGTGACAAAGGGAGAAATTAATTAAAAACATGAAAAGAATCACTTGCATTATTATACCCCAGGCCAAGATTTTTGCACATAATTCTATTATTGATTTAATTCCATGTAAGGCAGTCGACCAATTTTCATATTTTCCTTATACTAGTTTACTTCTATTTTCTCCGGATATTCTAATTAATTTCTGCATACGTCAAGGCAACCAGTACCTCATGCTCTAATTATTTCTTCTGATATGATGGTAGAAAGCTGATGAAGAATGAAGCTAGAGGATCCCATGATAATCATAGGAAATAGTATGTCTATACAACATTTTAGCATCCAGCATTATTAAACAATTGAAAATCAAGTGATGTTTTTTCTTTAATTTCTTTCTCAAGTTTCCATACCTGAACTCGAGCTAGAGCTGACTCCCTTTCCAACCCATTATGCAGCTCCAACTCAGCTGTTTGAACTTCAATTGTCACCCTAAATGTTGTCCATGGGACTGTCACTTCACCTGAACTGCCACTTTGTAAAGATGGCTTCTGAATTTCTGAATTCATTGGTATCTCTGTATTCACATCAGTAGGGTAGACAAGTTCTGGAGGTACAGCTCGAAAATCTGGAGGCAAATGTGCCATTTCAGCTATATTCGATGTTGCACATCCAGTAACCAACAAGTACTCCTTATCTGACAATATTCCTCTGAGTGTACCGACCTACAGATATTTTGGAAATTTCAAAATCTGCCAGATTTTCCTCCATTGTAATAGTAAATACATTTTCCCCACTTAAGGATTGCAAATACATACCAACGATAGTCATTCAATATATTTGATGTTACGTTATTCTCAAGAATGCATGAATTATCTTATTAAAGAGATTTTTCTATTTGTAATATATATTGAGAGTAGAGAGCAGGCCAAAATAACCATTCAAGATAGAAACAACTGATCAGTTACATTAAGGAGAATATTGCAACAGCAGGCACATATGTATAAATATTTTAGGTGAAGAAATGAAATGGCATCACCAACAGAAAATTCATCGTCTGAAGCGATCAAAAGACATTTGACCCAAGGATTCATTTCAGGGTGCTGTGCTAGACCTGCGATCATGTTAGGGATGTTGGGGGGACTAGGGCCAATTCTGCTTCTCTGGAGAATTGTGTCGCAACCGTGGCACATATTAAAGAATTTTGACAAGATACATCCATAACATGGTCACGTAACTGAAATCCATAACATATTAAAGAATTTTGACAAGATAGATCCATAACATGGTCACATAAATCCATGGTGTGAGATGTCCATGATCCTATTAATTGATGAATTTTTACAATACTATAAAACCAAGGACATTTCTAGCAATACCTGTATATCCACCTGCACTTCTGGAACCATTCTAAATAGATCTCTCAATGGACGTCGTATCCTCACTGTAAGTCCTCGAACATCTTGTATCATGGGTTTTCCTTCTTGACCATCCATGCCAACAATCATATTGATGCCTGATATCTGGAGAAGCATAATAACACATCAGCCACAGACCATTTAAGACATGGATCTTTTGGAAATATATACCTCAGCTGAAAGCACATCCAAATGTATGGAAGATGCATCTTCTTTTGATCCACCATGCCATTCAAATTTGTTGGTTACATTGAGAAAACCCAAGTCTAGCTGCATGTATCTGGTCATAGAATAAATGGAAATTTTTTCAATACCAACAGTCATGGCCTTTTTCATAAACTCAAGTACCCACGTACTCTTTGCTTGATGAACTTTTAGGCATCTTTATGATGGGATTATCCAAAGAAACATTCAGCTTCAAAGCTGGTAATCCTTCAATATCTGACTGTGGAACAAACTTCTCCATTCCACCAACTTTGTCAACAACTCTAGTCAAGTGCTGTGCATGTGGTGCTGATAGAGCAGAGAAATATACCATCACCTGAAACAAATGATGTAACTTTAAAAATCAGGAGATTGGAAATATATTTAAATTTCTAATTGTAATCTTCACTGTCAATACAATCACATATTTGAGAAAAATCCCAGAAGACAACGTTTGTTACAAGGTCATACCTCCTGGATGAACCTGTACAAAAAGACAATACGAACAGACGAGAGCCTTCCTTCCAGACTGTAGTCATAACCTTCATAGTCATCCTCATCCACATTGAATGATTGAAAAATCAACTGAAATAAATAAACAGAACTTGTCATTTCTACAGAAACCCAACTGCCACTGAATAATCAACCGAATCATCATGAGATACTCTACTGTGAACCTCCATTTAAATAACAACAAAGTCCTGCAGATGGAATGAATGGTAATCTGTAGCATACCTTTACAAGTGAATCACAACCTGGATCACGTATATCACACGCCCAGCCCCAATGGTGACCCTGTCCAAGGATCATGTCACATACTCTGAGATTTCCAAGCAAGCCATGGATGGCAAATGATCCTGGAAAAACCTAATCAAATTTCATGAAAGAAGGAACATTATCAGAATATAGATATGATTCATTCGTTTACTTTCTTGAATTTCTATCATGCATATAGTACCAATCCCAACAACTTCAAACATCTGTCAAGAGCATCATATGATTGAGTTTCTTACTTTAAGATCCATATGAAATCTTTCTTGATCTAGCATAGCCAATCCAGTTCCATCCTCCAAATTGAGGAAAATGCACAAACTATCCATATTCATCTTTAGCTGAAAGACAATCCTTGACTTCCCTTGACCAAGCAGCCCTCTTACAACTTCACATTCCACCAATGGTCTGACATCATTAGTTAGTACATCGGATTCTTTCGAGTTATCAGGAACATTTGATTGCCTATCCAGAATTTCACTTATTTCTGAACCAAAGTCGATAAGTGCAACTACCGTAGGTCGATTGCAGAAAAACTCCAAAGTCGCCATTGAGATGGTCATCTATTTATCAAAGGAAAAAGAAACAAACATGAAATGCCATCTTTTTAGATATCAAAAGAGCATATGAGACAATACAAGTGATTGCATCTTAGAAATTGTAACTAAAACAACAAAACAAATAGAATGACTAGATTACAGCAACCAGAATTTTAGTTCACTTCACACTCAAATGAACTAAGGTATTTCCGTTAGATAAGGTATTGGAAGGTTCTCTGTAACTAAGCATTCACTAGGTAATTCCATTAGCCATGCATTCACAGATGTTTCATTGACGAACTGCAAAGAGACCTGATGTCCCCATTTTTCACTTAAACACAGGACAATGAAGACTCACTTGAACGTCTGTGCCATCATAGTCTGGTGATTCCGATTGCCTTGTTATGATTTGCATGGTAACAAAACTTCTTGAATCTCGATTTGTTCCTGTGAGGATTTTATCCATCAAACGTTCTCCAGGATGAAGATTAAAAGGCTCTAGCTCTGAAGATAAGACCATATTTTTAACAGATGAGAAAATGACTTTCTCTGTTCTCTTTGAATAAGACTGGGAGTAATCCAAACTTTTTGCTGGTGAGGAGCTTGGAGAACCACCAAACTCATTCAGCGCATCATTGTAAATATCCTCTTCTTCTCTCATTTTCAGCTCAGATTCAGTGAGTGCATCATTTGATACTATGGTCAGACACATATTCTCTTTGCTGAGAACGGAACGAGCAACATACTGACATGATGGGGATATGGAACCTCGCAGCTTATCCTCTATTTTCAAGTAATGAAGGTTCATACCCACAGTTAAATCATACTGTCGCTGAAGAACATTGACCTAGAAACAGGAAAGGTGGTATTCATTTTATGCAGGTACATCATTCAAATTACATCAAAAACTCAGCATAATATACCTTCCCACCACCAGCTTGCAAGCTTAAAATAACAGCTTCACTGTTGAGACCATGAAGAGTTGTGTCTGTCTGTACGACAATAAATAAACATGTAAACTTTTACTTCATAGTTATCCCCTTATTGTAAAAATAATGTGATTCTCTCATCATACCGCACCACAAATTGATAGTTGAAGCTCATTTAAAGTTCCAGTAATAAAGAAAAGTGGCTGACTGAGCAAATCAACCCTTGGTGGATCCAACTCTTCGTCTTCATCAATGAAGTATTCAGGTAGAGAAGAAGAAAGTAGAATCTGCAAGAAATATCATTCATAATAGAGGTGACTCTGGGTGTAAAATATGTCACACCTCTGTCATGTTGAGATATTTGTGCATTTCTTACTGATAATTTTTGAATGGTTGATGTCAGCAACTTCAACCATGTTTCCTTGGATCCTTGGTCTGTAAGTTCCATGATGAAGCTACTAGAAGTTTCAAGACCCTGCAAAATTATTTACACACGTCAGCAGTTGATTGTATACCTGTAATCATCTCCTTAATAATGAATTGAGCATGATCAAACAGTTCAAATAATCCAAAACAGTACATGGTAGCCTGCATCCCAACTAGGCCTATAAACTGTTTAGTGGTAAAGAGAGTATAGCCAAGTCCAAACGATGATACCTTCTGCAATTCTATCCCACGACTGCACACAGCTAACACATAAGGGGACCCTCCAATATATGATGGTGGAACCTCGAGAACCTGTTTGCCATCCAAGCTGAACAGAGAGCCATAAAATGAACACAAATTCCATTTCAGAAATAAATAAGAGAGAAAAGGGAAAAGAACTATGTAATGAGTATGGTATTAACAAGGAGTTGCACAATCATCATGCAAAAAAGGTCACAACCTGAAGCAGCGTTGATATGTTTGAGAGTTGACTGATTCCAGAACGTACAAGTATGATCCGTTTAAGACAACACAACGAGGTTGCCATTCTGCTACGGCGTTTCCTATTCCCTATAGTATTTAGTCAAATAAGCACCATCATTTTACACATATAGACATCAAACAGTCATCCTAAAACGTTACTTACCTTCCAAAACAAGACTCTTACAACATCCTCATGATCAGCAGGATACCACAAAGCATTAGATTGGGCCTTCTCTAGCTGGTCTTTTGAGCCATCAAATGTTGCAATCAGCTGCAGTAGCCTCTCATACCTCCTAGCAGAGAAATGCAGACCAAGTTGTGGAACTTGTAGCCCAACATGCATCAAAGGATACGCCGGATGTGGTATACGTAACTAAAGCAACCAAGAAATGAATCAATTTCGTCAAAATATTGCAAACAATCAAGATCATTAAAAGTCTCACAAACCTGCTCCAAAAGGATAAACATTCCACAGCGATCTAGCACGGGAAGTACATTATGCATAGTTTCATGAGATCCTGTATCCATTGACAAAGATGATGACATTTCTACCCAATCAAATGACCCATCCACAAGGTAGGCAGCAATATCCACTCCAGATATATAGCACTGAGAGTACAGATTCCCCTTTAGATGATGCCCAGAGTTCGCATGTTCATGTTTTTCGTCCTGTCACGAAATGATCATCCACTTTCAGTGTCCTGAAAAGATGAGGTCAAACCGACCATAACATCAAACCAACAGACGTTTCCGGTATGTAATGTGAAGTGCCCCAAGTCTAAGATGAGCTCAGTATTCAATCCGTTTGTTAATCTGGTATCTGCAAGAAGCCTGACTTTCGGTGCATCCAAATCAAGATCAATGGAGAACCTGTACAAGTCATTATAGCTGAACTAATCATAAGAAGTATAAACCCAACACTGATGACACATTAGAAGAGTATTTGCTACATGCCTTCTCTCCTCCTTTAATGCAGATTTTAATCGCTTCTTAGCAGCACGCCTGACTTTCTCAAATTTGCTCTGCAATTACACAAAATTGTAAAGGGATTATGATGAAAACACCTACCCTTGCATGGAAATGATTTTGAAAATTAATACCTGCAAGGCTGCAGCTGTTTCCAATGCAATGTCTCGATTGACAGCATGACTACTGTTAAAAAAATGCCTAATCCGTTCAAAACTTGCATAGCACACCTGAACAGTACACTTCCCATGAAGTCAGAAGAAATCAAAAAGGATATCAAACTATGTAGTGGCATAACCCTACTTAATGCATCATACATGTTTAAAATACCACACACAGTTTTAATAAGATACTAAATGGTAGAGACTTATTACCATGACATAGCATGGCAATATAGTTGCTGATAATTTCCAATCCAATGTTGAACGGAAAGGTTGATAAATAAAGCAAGCTGATAAAACTTGTTTGTTATCATCATTGCTCACACTCTGCATAAACATCGGGTTTGAACAGTTCATAGAGGCAGTCTTTCTTTTCTCTGATGTAAAATAATGCACAAGGAGCACATTTTAGCAAACCTTCATTAAAGAACCTTCAGGTGCTGAAATGCCATATGAGTGCAGTTTTATATGACACTCTGATGTCTTCATATACATATTGAGCCCAACACATAAAGCCATAAAACTGCCACCCAGTATTTCTACTCGGTTTTGATCAAAAATTCGTACTGCACTTTCTTTGATGATTGCATCAACAGATATTTGCAAGGCCTCTGCATCTTCCTGCACTAATGGATCTTCCCCTGGATGATAATTCAAAAGCTCATTAATTCTTTCCCACTCCTCCTTAGTGAAATCTCCTGACCGTATATCTTGTTTCTCCAAGTTATCTTCAAGTGGAGAACCATTGAAGTCATTGCCGGCTACAGTTTTCCTGTATCAGAAGAAAGACAAATGTAATCACTCTTAAGAGGCTTAGGAACTATAATAACAGATTAAACTTGGAAATGGTATCTATGTTAATAAAGAACTGATATTAGGATTCTTCTCATGAAACACATATCCGATGTGAATACCACAGTAGCAGACAAGATTACGAACCATCCAAAACCCCACCATCCCCTTTTTTTGACTTTATCACTTTCTAAACTTGACTCCTTCGACTTCAAGCTTTCTGCTTTGGCACGTGCTAGTAATCTGATACATAGAAATTAGACACCCGTAAAAACATGGTCATTCCTAGTAAAAGATTGTTTAAAATCTGAAGCATGCACTTGCACAAACCTCCAAAGAAGCAAAACTTGTAAATCCACCTTGTCCTCAATCTCTCTAAGCTGCTTGCTCTCAGTTATAGACGTTCTCAATAATGAATCTGCATACAGCTGGACATATGTTCTCCTTAAAGAACACATATGCTTAACTATCTCCCACGAGAGATATGACCTGCGAAATGTAGATAAAGCATTTAGACAGCTGTCATATAAAACATTAAAACGTTTTGAGCACCAAATGTTTAGTAACCAAGATGTAAAGGAAGCGTTCCCCACATCACTATATGGTACAAATCAACATGATATTTTACCATAATTAAGGAGCGCATTAAATATTTCCATATATATGTAAAGGTTGCAACCAAACCTGATAACATGTATATTATTTGAACGTGTGCAATACTACAGTACAAAAATGAAAACTTCATGAAATTACCAACAAACAGATGGTGGGTGTCAGGTCCAGGAGATATGACAAATTTCCCCTTGTTTAGTTTATATAGAGGATGGCTGGGGGTTTATATTGATCCTAGTCTCAACCTACCTATGAAAAATTTTCAACCAAGAGAAGAGCAGTTATTCAAACCAATGCTAGCAGAGATCAACAGTGAGACTTCAAGGGCTTGATATAATGCTCTATTAGAGAGCCAACAAATGTCACATGATCAATGAGTTATCATGCCATTATACATTAAAACATTCATGAAAGAGGGCAAAGGAGATACTGAATAAACGTCAAGGGTAAAAAAGCAGCTCTTTACATACCATATAATGAGTAAAAATCTATCCCAGATGATGGAGAGAGTTGAAAATGACAAGATGGTACAGTGAAGGAAAAGCTTGACCCACAAATGTTCAAAATCAATACTATTACTTCCTCTCAAACGTTTCAATCATTTTGTAAACTGACCATATTTTTTCTACATGACACAAGGCACTCATTTTCCCAATTTCTGTAAACATGTTGGCTAAACGAAAAAGAAGTAATGGATTCAGCTAGCAGAAGCTTTTAAACATTGGAATGCAATTAGGTCAAATACATAACCTTGCACCAATCTATAGTTGCAAGACTTTAAGAAACCAGGACATACAGAAACTCTAATCACCGTTCACTTACGGAGTCTTCTCCTGCTGCCTTAGTGCCGCTTGAGAAGCATATATCCACCAGGCTCGAGGATTTTCAGACACTGCTACCCCAGGTCGCAGATGTGAAAATTTTACCCTCTTTTTGTATTGAGAGACTACTTCCAAAAGCCTCAACCCATCACAATATTGTGCCTGAAATACAAGGAAGATAAGTGGAACATTAGATCCTCAACATACGAGTAGAAAATAATGGCTATAAAAGACCTGGTCCAATTATTTGGAACCTCAGAAATATTGATCGAAACTTCATTGAGCACGAGAGAGATATTTTGAAATGGCACAGCAGGATCACGTTTCTCTCTCTTGCTGCAGCGATGATAATTCAAAACGCCATTAATTGGCCGTAAGAGGTACTGATGCTCTTCAATCAATTCTCCCGATAATGAGTTATCACCAGAATTCTGGTTTATTGCCGGTTCAAAAACCTAATTCAAAATCATCAAATTTATAAACCGTGTGACATGCAGAAACCTAGGATGACACTTCTTTTAGTGTTATTACCTCATTCCATTCCTTTGAGGTCAGTTCTTTCAAGGTTTTTTCCATGTTCCAAGGTGGTCTTCCGGAGTCATGGTATATTGCAAAGCCCTCCAAATGTAAGGACTGTAAGATGATGATCAGTATCTTATGTTCACACAACATACATTGGCTTTTGTGAGCTCATAAACTAATGTCCAACCTTGTGAAGTTTATCAAGTACCCCACTTGGAAGAAATGTTTCCTTCAGATTTTCATCTATTGTAACAGCAGCAAGTTTCGACAGCGTTATTCCAGCACAAATAGGTTTCCCAGGAATGCTATAGTCAAATCAGTAACAGTCACCTATCAGCACACTATCAACAAAGACTATAGAGTTACTTGACAAACCATAAATGAGCTTGTTGTGAGATCACAAAGGAGCTGATGTAATGCATAATAAATACACCAATAACAATCATATCAAGGATGCAACTAACCTTGTCTTGTCTTCATACCGAACATGCACATTTGTAATTGATATCTTGAGGTTTCCAATGATTGTTGTAATCGTATTATTTAACCAAGACTTTGCCTCTGCAGACTTTTTAGCACAAATGTCACATGTTACTTTCTACAGCAATGGAGATCTCAGCTGCTAAAAGAAAAATGATGAAGTTCCAAGATGAAACTACTGGCTGCGAAACAGATCAATTCACTTAAAAGTCACATCTGCACTGACATATACAAACAAACTCTTTACTGCTGCTAATGAAATTTCAATTTGTTTACATTTAGCAGGAAAACTACATGATAATTGCAAATAATCGTGAGACATTTCATTTTCTAAATCATGAAAGGCTTTATTCATAAAGAACCATGTATGACACAAAGAGGTCAATATTAACACAATTTTGTAATACATTTCAATTTGTCAGCATACATTTTCTGTTTTGCTGCTCTTCCTCTCCTTTGCTTCGAGCACTGCTGACTCAGCCTCCTGTAAATAGTCAAACCAATTTCATTGGCTATAATTTCAAATATCTCCACAATAGTATGTAATGAAGCTAGTACATGTTACACTAGATTGAGAGTTTAAATAATTCTCCAAAGCTCAGTTGGATTTGCCTTTTCCTGGTGGAAAAAACACTCTGTACCTGTTCTAAGCTGTTCTAATTGATCTGTCCTCCATTACTATGTAGTGAGACTTTCTACAAAAGTATGGCTACCTGAAATCAGACCTATGCTAGATCTACCAGACCTAAACTGACATGTGTAAAACACAAAAGGAGAACAAATGATAAAGCATACAACCTATGCTCACTCATTAACTCATACCAAAATCACAACACAATGATCTGTTGGGGAATCACATGCAAATAAATGATACTACATTTCAAAGCACTGCTGACAAAGAAAATACACAAAAACATACAACAATTTAGAGTCCACAAATATCTTCAAAAGCACACACTTAAGCTCCTCCAAAAACCTTCACTATTCTGCTCAATCGACTTACAGTTGCCCTCAGTTTTGTGATTGATACTGAATAAAAATCAACTTGCTCTTTGTACAGAATAATAACATACACCCGCATGCACCAACAAAAATAACAAAAAATATCAGAGTAGGAACTTGAACCTCGAGTTCACGCCTCTTTGCATCAAAGAGATTTTCATTCTCGGTTGCCTGTAAATCATCATAGTTGAAACAAATTAGATGGAGGGAGTAGTTTCCTATCACATATATTCACCGATGGCATCAATTTCTAATAGTTGGATGGAGTAAAACTTTAGACACGGGCATTTGAAATTGGGCATGCATCTCACCAACTTGCTTTAGGTTTACCCAGCAAGTGTGCATCAATCAGCATCTTTTTAAGTTGAAATCTCAAAACATGCATCAAACCATATCAAAGACACAATAAGGGACCTTTATTCTTATGTATAAGTTCTTCATATTCACAACATACCTTAGAAAGTTTAGCATCATGAATAACTTCTGCAAGAATATATACACGATCCAGAAGAACTACGACTGATTCTCTCCCAAGCCTGCTCCAAGGAACCTGTTAAATTCAGCTGGGCGTTATGTTACTGATATAGGATAACTGGTTTTTATCCATCACATGAATATACTGTTAATCATTAGCCAGGGCGTCCCCTAACAATGAGAATGGACACTTGCCTTTATGGTGAGACATCCTAAATGTCCAGCTTTAACTATAACTGGAAGCTTCAGAGCGTTAAGTGCATCAGCTCTTAGCTCCAGATCATTTAGGACCACATTACCTGTCAAACATAGGTCATCATCAGTCCAGTTATTTGTCCCATGAAGAATTTGAAAATTTTATTTCACAAGGGACTCATTGCTTTCTTTATTTTTAGCCACAGCAATGTAAAGTTGATTGGGATGGATCAAGCTGGACAATCAAGAGGCAAACTTGGATGCACTAGCACCATTTCAATACTGCCTTGACTCTCTATTTTTCTGATAGGACTAACTCCAAGAGAAATCAGGTAATAGATAGAGATATATATCATTAAACTGGACTTGATATCAAGTTGGATCGATTCAAATAGAAACTAGGCACAAAGTCATGTGAAATCAGGTGACGAAAAGACGTGACAAGCTACAGATATTAACACATCTACCAATTCCTACATTCAAATATGTGGCATCAAAATGCTCTTTTGGACAGTTAGACAGTACCTTGCCAAATGCTGACTTTCAATGCTTCATGAGACAATCCATGTACATACTCTCCTAAATATGATTGGAGAGTCTCCAGAATCTGGAATTGAAGAGATCAAAGGGACATTCAAGCTTTGACATATCAATAATTGCATGAGCTACAATAACAAATCCATCTTCTCCATAAAAGATTTAAACCATGAAAATTTTCGTCTTCATACACACATGTATGCAACAATTCACGAGTGGGATTTATCATCTTTGTGACCACATTGAGGCATGTGTCAAACCTAAAACTTACCATTCCAACAACCAAGCGATTACAGGACTTCAAAACATAGAATTGATAACCAAGACATAGAGAGAAGGATTGCAAGACTTAAGCAAAGCATGAAATCCTATAAATATTTGATCAGCAGGCATTGAAAACATATGGTTTACCAGTATTGAAGACGAAAAGGCTGGAAATTAGATTACATTCAATGCATGTGATAGAACGAATGGAACGGAAGTATCTGCAGCCATTTTACCTTAGCTTTGTAAGAAAGCATCCTCAACTCACTTGCCTTCGATCATGTCAGAAATATGTCAATCTTCCTCAAACTTAAAACTATCAACTTCACTGCATAGACCAATAAATTCATATCATCAAAGAATCAATCCATGCGATGCAAAACTTTGCAATTCAACCAAGACTAACTTGTCCACAACAACAACTACGACGAAACTTGTTCACAGTGAAATCTCAAGGCTCATTCCCTAGCAATAGAGAATCTTGAAGATTCCTTTGTGAGCTCAAAACATGAAGGAATTACGAAAAACGTGTCAGAAAAATTAGAGCTTCCTGAGTTCCTACGTGTGTGTCTGCAAGCACGGATGCGTGCATTCGTGAGCGATTGAATTCAACTAGGAGACATCAAACGAGCATCGTTTTTAACTAAAAAAAGCCGTAGCATAGAGGTAGGAGGATCCATCGCCGAGAGTTATGGAGAAGTAGGGTTTGAGAAGAAGAGGAGGTTGAGGAGGAGAAGGAAGAAGAGGAAGAAGAAGACGGAAGCGACGAGACAGGCACGAGGAGCAATGATGCAGTGGCAACGAAAGCAAATCGTGTGTAAAATGGGGAAGGGAATGGGGAGGTGCGATGAACCTGCTGGATGATGCGGGCGAAGGCGAGGCGGGGGACGGGTGGGAAGCGGAGAGAAGATTTACACAGGCAGCGATCGTGCGATCATCGGTCCGGAAGGGTCGGAAGGAGGAAAGAGAGGAAGCTCGCCGGAACACAGGAATCAGAAATGTGGACATGTACACAATTGAACCAAACAAAGAGAAAGAACCGAACGAGGTAAACAATCTTCTTCTTCTTCTTCTTCTTCTTCGTCTCCTTCTTCTTCGTCTCCTTCTTCACATCACGCCCTCGAGAAGAAGATCCACCATTCGTTCAGCTCATCGATCGACTCTACCGATTCTGATCGATGCTCAACTTCCAATCGATCCGATTCCGATCGATTCTCAGCTTCGAATCGATCCGATTCCGATCGATGCTCAGCTTCGAATCGATCCGATCCGATTCCGATCGATGCTCAGCTTCAAATCGATCCGATTCCGATTGATGCTCAGCTTCGAATCGATCCCATCCGATTCCGATCGATGCTCAGCTTCGAATCGATCCGATTCCGATCGGCGCTGAGCATCGAATCTCCAGAATCCATCTGCTCGATCCGATCTGATCGATGCTGAGGTTCGAAACGATCTGAATCCGAATCCAATCGATGCTAAGCTTCGAATCTCCAAAAGCATCGGCTCGATCCAATCCAATCCAATTCGATCGATGCTGAGCTTCAAACATTTTGGAACCATCAGCTCGATTCGATTAGATTCGATCCGATCCAATCCGATCAATGTTGAGCTTCGACCCTGTACAGCTATCGATTCAAAGCACGTTCCCATCCGATCGATGTTGAGCTTCAAACCTACACAGCTATCGATTCGAAGCACATTCCCATCCAATCGACGTTGATCCTCAAATCTCCAAAACCGTTAGCTTGAATCCCACCTCATCCCATCCCATCCCGAAGCAATGTTGGCTCCATCGAGCTTCGAACCTCCGGAACCCTTGATTCAATTCAACCGATGTTAACGCTTCGAGTCTGCTAAACTGCTCAACGCTTCCATATACCTGCCATGCATCGAGCCTTTTGTCCTTCCTGTTCCGACTGGTGCCTCCTTCTCCGGCTAGTCTTGCCGATTTTATGTTGGAGAAGGTCGCTAGCAGTCAAAGCTTGCAACAATGTGTATGTGGTTGTGTACGTGCTAATCAAAGACAAGTACGTGGACGGAAGCAGAAGAACAACGAGATTTGAAGCTATGGAGCTTCGGTTTTGCCTTGAATGCAAGAAAAAATAGAGAAAAAAAAGCAATATGCACAAATAATACTTGTATTTACAAACATGTAACAACAATGACAAACTTTACAATATATACTAACTCCGAGCTATAATAAATGTCATTTCTAGTCATTATAAATATGACGTGTCTAAATGGACAATGTGAATACGACCATTATATAACCAGACTTGACACTCTATAGAGCATTTTAAAAACTTTCAATGTTACGTAATAGTGAGTCGAAGTTTCTAGAGATTTACAAGATTGATAGTGACTCTGAATTTAAACTTGGCATTATGTGGCCCATTGCAAGCACAATTAATTTTACATCGATCACATCGGGGATTAACAAACGACCTTCTCTTCCTCCCCAAACAATAAATAAAATGTTCCTCTAAACTTACATTTCTTAAATTTTGCATGACTATTGAGTCATGATATACATTTTGCAAAGCCTTTCAGTTGGATTTGTCGTCGAAGGAGCATGCATGATGTGTCTTCATCAAGTCTATCTACATGTTTGAGCTTATTACAACACCCTCGGTTCCATGAATCATCCTTGATGGTTCATCATATGATCGCAGGCTCTCGAGGCCACAAATTAGGGGTCAAATCGTTGCTGATTATATCTGGCAGCAACTTGACGACAATGCTTGGCCTAATCATTTTCTGAGTGAAAAGAGAGCAGAGAGCTTGTGCCAAGATGTATATGGGTAGCAGTGCACAGTGGGTCACCGATGAATCAATTTCAACCACTTGAGTTGCCCGATCCTCTTCTATGCACGAGCTTCGATCCTCTTTTACCGTCACTTCCATGCACCCAACACCTAATTCTCCTCTTCCTCATCATGCTCCATGTTCTCTCTCTCTCTCTCTCTCTCTCTCTCTCTCTCTCTCTCTCTCTCTCTCCTTTTGTTTGTATTAGAACAACATGATAAAAACTCTTTGCTATTAAAACTACTTTAAAAGTAGTGATGTGGAAGGTCAATTCTCTTTGAAGGTGCTACGATATAAAATGACATAATCTAACTTATCTAGGAACAAAGTTCCCATGCAACATAATTGCCAAAACTACCAAATCAGCTTTCCTTTTATCTTACCTATATGTTGAGATACTTCAGAACAAATAAAAAATCAATCATCGAGGTCCAACTATAGCACATACCCAAACATGTAAGACAATAAAATACAACCTTATATGTTGGGGTTGATAAAACTCTATCACCTTTAATGAAAACCTATTGAAATGGCAACAAAATATTTCCAATTGATAACACCCCCCCATGTCACGTCTAGACCTTGATATCCACACAAAATCTAACTCCCTTCTATGTTCTCATTTCTGACTTGGAAGGGAGGAGATCCATTGCCGTAGCTAGAACTAGATCCAGAGCTTGACATCAACACAAAATCTAACTCCCTTCTTTGTTTTCATTTCCGACTTGGAAGGGAGAGAGATCTATTGTCACAGCTAGAACCAGATCCAGAGCTCGACATCAATCAACACAAAATCCAACTCCCTCCTCTGTTCTCATTTCTGGCTTGGAAGGGAGAGAGATCCATTGCGATAGCCATATCAAGAGCTTGACATCGACACAGAATCATGCTCCCTAATTTGTTTTCGTTTTTGACTCGGAAGGGAGAGAGAACCATCGCCGTAGCTAGAACCAGATCCAGAGCTCGACATCAATCGACGCAAAATCCGACTCCCTTCTTTGTTTTTCGTTTCTGGCTTGGAATGGAGAGAGATCCATCGCCATAGCCGAAAACCAAGCTCCAGAGCTTTGACATCAATTAACACAGAAATCTACTGTTCTCAGAACACACGAAATCTACAGTTTTTTCAGAACACACACAAAATCTACTGTTTTTTCAGAACGCACACAAAGTCTACTGTTTTTTCAGAACAGCAACAGAGGCGGCCAAGTGTGAAAGCGTCCACGAGTTTTCCGTTCCATATCATAAAGCCATAGCCACATCCTCCGCGCTGGAGCTTCTTCTTTCTTCTTCTTCTTTCTTTTCCGCCTTCGTCGTCTGCAGAGGAGAGACGCGAGACGCAGAGAAACACCACCGCGATACGTGCGCACGCCGCCGCCGCCGCCGCCGCCATGTCTCACTTCGGCCGCGCCGGTCCCCCTGACATCAGCGACACCTACTCCCTCCTCGTCCTCAACATCACCTTCAGTAAGTCTCCTTCTCTCCATCTCTCCTTTCCATTTTAGGGTCTCGGAGTACGGTCTCGCAAACCGGGATTGTGTTTGCTTTGCTTCGCTTCGCTTTGCATCCGTTTCGTTCGGATTTCAAGCTTCCCTCAAGGAAAGCCCCCTTTTTTTTGGCCTAAGGAAACGCATTTCCCGGCTTTTTCTCCGTATTTATCCTTGTTGTGCGGCTTGTCTCAGTCGAAGAATTTCCTTCCGCTATTTTGATTCCGTGGTTCGGCCACATACATGCTCCAGATGTATATTTCTAGTTTCTATTGATGCCCTGTCCTTAGCGCATTTGGAAGTGTGGAGTTACTAGTATTGTGGTTCAACTAATGTTGAAGAGATTAGTGCAAGATACTCTTTTTTAACTCATTAATGCGATTTGGTGTTCTGATTTGATCTATCATGTAATGACTAGAAAGAGATAAAAGAAGCTAAGAAAAGAGAAGTAGCAGATACACCTAAAACTCCTACAGTAAATAATTACGATGTTCTTCAAGGTTGCAACGCAAGCACATGTAGGCATGAACCAGAAAATTCGTGGTTGCTACATATGACATTCAAGGTTCTAGCTGTAACATTTGTCCCCAGTGGAAATAGTGAACACATAGAAAAACCGTTGCATATGTTAGTGTTTAATGTAGCCATGGACAAATGCATATGCTGATGCTTAATGAGGTTGCAGTTGAGAAAGCTTAATATCTTTGGGCTGTGTGAGGTTTTCAGACCCAAGGCCTCTTACAAAGGTTTTTGTATAAGCAGCAATGATAATTCTTGTCAATTGGCCAAAGACTTATGCTGTGAAACTTCTGGTTTTCTACTCAGGAACAAGTGCGGATGATCTTTTCCCCCTATTTGATAAATATGGGAAGGTTGTCGATATCTTTATCCCTCGGGATAGAAGGTATGATTATGATGTACAGATTTGTCATTGTTCATGTATAAGTTTGAACTATTATGTAACATTCTTCTCTCTCTACCAGGACTGGTGAATCTCGAGGTTTTGCATTTGTTCGTTACAGGGATGTTGATGAGGCTCAAAAAGCTGTTGATCGCTTAGATGGTAGTTCACT
Source organism: Azolla pinnata (assembly GCA_037176905.1). Lineage (NCBI taxonomy): Eukaryota > Viridiplantae > Streptophyta > Polypodiopsida > Salviniales > Salviniaceae > Azolla > Azolla pinnata. Next base: position 156,515 of record JBBBWG010031419.1, on the reverse strand, counting down.
GCTATTTTTTTTCCTATGCATTAACGATTGCATCGTAAAGTTCATCAACATCACAACTGTCTCAAAATGTAGGAAAAATGGTTGATGGTCGAGAGATTATGGTGCAATTTGCAAAATATGGTCCCAATGCTGAATCAATGTAAGCATTTGTGCAAGTGTTGTGCTTGTTTTCTTCAAATTAGAGTGAATTATATACATCTTGTGGTTAAATGTTTGAAACTCTTCAATTATATGTTTCAGCCAGAAAGGCCGGATTTCTGATGCTGCTTATAAGAACTCCAAACGGTCCAGGTAATGCAGAAGAATTCCAAATGTTGAAATGCTCTCCATTGATTAATATATGTTTGGGTTTCTAAACCTAGGATTGAAAAAACAGGAGCATTTTCCATTGGGCAGTACATGTTGGGTTCGCTCATAAACCTTGGTATGAAATTTGAGTTGGTTCATTGACATGGTGCAGGTATCGGGACGAAGCCCCCCGCCATGGCCGGCGCCGGAGCTGGAGCCGAAGCCGAAGTCGGAGCCGGAGCAGAAGCCGAAGCCGTGATAGGTATAGTAGGCGAGATCGATATGGTCGTGAAGGGGATAGGTATTCTTCAAGGAGATCGAGGCGGAGCCGAAGCCGAAGCTTGAGCCACAGTGGGAGCAGGAGCAGGAGCAGGAGCCCAGTCAATAAGTATCGAAGCCACCGGGCCCGCAGCCAGAGTGATAGCCGGAGTCCAATATCTCGTAGCCCTCGTCCTGCTCATAGCCGTAGCCGCAGCCGCAGCCGGAGCCGCAGCCCTATCCGTAGTCGTAGCCGTAGCCCGATCCGTACCCGCCGAGATGATGACCATCCTAAGCGTGATTCCTACCGAGAAGATGAGTCTCCATATGCCACGAATAAAAGGTATGCCCGTTCATAAAAATGTGTTTCTTTGTAGACCTTTCCTTCTGTCTATCAATCCTGAAATGAGTCTAGTATGCATTCAATCCGGGATGGTAAAATTGGTAAAATTATCCTGGAGCGTGTTAGAATATAACTGGAACTATTAAATGATCAGAAATCAATGCAACTTTCTAGAATTATCGAGCAGGAACATTAAATTATCTTGCCGGTAAATGAATAAAACTATCAAGCAGAAACTTACTTTACTATCCTAGAAATTAAATCTTGCTGGTATATGATTAAAACTTTCAAGCAGAAACTTACGTTACTATCCTAGAAGTTAAATCTTAGAAAATGGTAGGAAATATATAGTTTTTTAGGACTATTTCGTGTAAAAGTAAAAATTAGCTTGCCGTTTTGTACGTGGAGCTTTGAATTGATTCCCTCATGGATATTAGGTAATGATAATATATTCTTGTATGAATGTTTAGTAGAAAGATATATTTCTTGGTCTTTAAGTTTTCCTTTTTTGAAATTCAGATAACTTAGAAATTCTTGATGCTGAAGTGAAAGCGATTTTGATTATTGCTGGAATGATTTATAGAAAAGCTTCACCTGTTTCACATGTTTCTTTGGATGACAGTCCATCTCCACGGAGTCCCTCTCCAGATAGGGCTCGAAGCCCTTCCTCAGGGCCTAAAAGAAGCCCGTCTGCTGATCGTGTTGCTGCAAGGAGCCGTAGTAGAAGTCGATCTCTTGATGCACCCTCCCACAGTCCCTCACGTAATTCTGATGATTAGGTGACATCTTCATGCCCTTGTCTGGAGTCCCGTGTATCTCATCTGATTGCATAGTGGTTTTCTTATATTTTGTGCACATTACAAATGGTCTGGTCATTACAATTGTTGTCGTTCCTGTAGTTTATATGAGTCATTGCTGAAAACTGATGATCCTTGCCCATTGATTGGCAGGAAATTGCATGCTCCGTCCCAGGTTCACGTGGTCTGCTATTTCATTTAGATGGTTAGTCCTATTGCTATGGTAGTTAGAACTGTATGACATAGATGTTGTATGGAAAGAGAAGCATTGATATGTTTGGGACAAGTTGGATCTCTATCGTAGCTTCAACAAAAATGTTTTGCTTTTAATTGCTGTAGAAATGACTTGCTGCTGTCTACTTTAATTGCCTCATTCCCATGAGGGTTGTGGTAGAGATGTGATGAGTGAGGCTGCTGTGCTGGTAGCAGTGCTGCTGCTGACTATGATTGCGGCGGGCACACAAAAAGTGCTGTTTTTACCTGATGATGCTCGTTTGCTGATATGCTATGAATTGTTGGGAGGTACAGTCTTATTGATGTTGCCGTCAAAAGACTCTACACCTGTTAGCTGCGCATTTGGTTCTGTATATTTCTTTTATGAGTCTTCTTTTGGAAACTTTTTCTAAATTATGTTATGTCCATTCTGCTGGTTTGGATAGTGTTTTGCTGTGCTGATAGCTGAGCTTCCTGGTCAGTTAATGATGATTATGGAGATGGGGGAAGGCCGAGTAAGTTCACTTTGCCTCGTCGTTGTGATGGTGTGCTGATGAGAGTGAATGGGAGAGATGATGGAGTGCTGAACATGTACTTGAAATTTTGTGGGGCGATTTCACAAGTGAGGCCTCCAGCAAGATTCGAATTTTGCTAGGTTCTGATTAGGATTTTTGTTGATATTGTTTTTGTTGCCAATAAAAAATGGCTCGTGCTTATTCACTTCCACTACTTTGTGCTCTATATGTTCATAAGGTATGGAGATATGACAGATGATTATTTAACATTTGCAATTGTTATTCTGGGCATCTTTCTCTTGCATACAGAATGATGCTTTTTATGTTTTTTAGATCCCTCCTGCGTTTTTGCATTTCTTTGTTGTGTGCTGAACAAAGTAAAGTAAAGCATATTGTTCGGATATTCATAGATTTCTATTGTGTTAACCTTGATTGGTTCGTTATCCATGAAATTCCTGAAGCAAAAGTCTAATGTTTTTCATTGGGTCCGCAAAAAAGCATTAGGCAATCAGAAAGGTGACCATGAGGATTGAGCTGTGAACCGATCTTTTTCCAAATGTTTGTAAGGTTAAATTACTGGTAGAAATAGGTTTTGAAATGCCAAGTATGAGAAATATAATTCTTAGCTCATGCTTATCGTATCGTTTAAAGGAATTGCTTTTATTCGTTGTAATGCAATAGTAGATTGCAAACTAAAAAAGGGGTTATGAGAGGAAGATTCTAAAGATGCCATTCACAATCATTGGAGGGAAAAATGCCTGAAAAATTACTGGTAGAAATAGGTTTTGAAATGCCAAGTATGAGAAAAATTACTGGTAGAAAATACTGGTAGAAATAGGTTTTGAAATGCCAAGTATGAGAAATATAATTCTTAGCTCATGCT
>JBBBWG010031419.1:141994-153118 GCA_037176905.1 Azolla pinnata | reverse complement strand
GCAATAGTAGATTGCAAACTAAAAAAGGGGTTATGAGAGGAAGATTCTAAAGATGCCATTCACAATCATTGGAGGGAGAAATGCCTGAAAAATTTAACCATCACACTTACATTATGCTTCGTAATTGAATCTCTGATCTCTCCTTTTCTGCTTGGCACAGCTTCATCACTGATTTTCTTTGAACCTCTCCTTAGATCATTCCGAAAAGAACTTCTAAACCGGATCGCAGATGCGTATGCCAAACCACACATAAAAGAATGCTACTAGCACTTATCTCTGATTCATTGTTTTATCTGCCAAACATCAATTTAGATGAAACTGTGCTAATTGTTATGCTTCGTAACTGAATTTCTCTGATCTCTTCTTTCTGGCCAAAGGAACTTCTATGCCCAGATCACAGATGCAGATGCCAGCCCACGCATAAAGAATGCTGGCACTGATCTCTGATTCGTTGTTTATTTGCCAAATATCAATTTAGATATCACTTCATGCAGTTGATGTGGGCAGGATAAGCATTAGGGCAATTAATTTGAATTGTTCCAAGGATAGACAGAATTGTCAATCACTCCAAATTGATGACACAAACATGATTTATGCCATGGTCAGGGAATGCACAAAATAATTCAATCACCGATTGTGCCCATCGAGATCATCATCGATTCTGTTTCCAAAACTGGAACACACAGTAAAATGTTTTTTTGAGTAGAAATGAGCAACATCCATAAATTGCCTCGTATCCGTAATAGAGACAGGAAAAAAATTATGGACAAAATGGGCTGCTTATAGACAAACGTATTTTTTCACTCATTCTCATAGTCGGCATAGTCCTCTAGATCACTGATCAGAGAAATGCCCCATATGTATGCAAATGCGAGAACAGCAACAGCTTGTGCCCCGAGGAAAAGTTTTGCTCTTCTCTTAAACTGTTTTGCTTTTTCCGATCTCTCTTTGGGCTCACGTTCCTTGCGAGTTGCTGTAGATGCTGCTGATTAAGTAGCATTCAGAAACATTTTGACCAAAAGTTAGATGCATTTCGATCCATAGTTGAAGTCAACCCAAATTACTGTATAGAACAAAAACTAGGCTCTCTTGTTTTAAGATAGATACATACCCCTCGTGTAGCTTGCTGTTCTTTTCGGAGTTACATAGACAGATTTGAAAATGGGTGTTGTACCTCGACCTTCTAAAATCTCAGCTCGTAGATCTTCTGCATACTTGATCAAGTTTGGGTACTTCTGAAACTCCCCTTTCAGTACTGAATTTTCCTGCCAAATTAACACCCACAAACATCACAAATCTAACATGATGACGTTGATGGACACCACAAGAAAGTTCCAATAGCAGTATTTGCAGAAAAAGCATGCAGCTATTGAGTACAGCAATTGAGAGACCGAGATGGTGTGTGCACCTGAGTGGGAAATCATTATAGATCATGAAACAAGATACTAGTAAAAGCAAAAGCAAACCTCATCAACTCGAAAGGAAATTGGATGCAGCACTTGAAAGGCGAAGAGATAATAACAATATAGCGTGCAGACATATTAGAGACAGATATTTCTGAAGGATTCATTAACAAGATTGGGTATCGAGCTGCGTTCCGTAGAAAACGAATGGCAGAAAGAAGCGGATAATTGTTTGAGAACAGCTGGTAATCTTGATGTTAGTTGGAGATAGGCTGTCGTTAACACAAATCACAAAACTAAAAATGCACTAGATTTTATCCATCTCTGAGGACATTATTTCATAAGAAACACAAAGTCAAAATTTCTCTTATGCGATAGTAGAAACGAGCACTTACCAGAGGTACATGCAGAATAAAAAGTGCATGGGCGAGAAATAGAGCATCTACACTTGATGGCCTGAAATGAACTTATACAATCATGCTCCACAAAAAAGGATGCTTAATTAGTTTGAGTCTAAATACCCTGATACACAATTACCTAGTTTTCATGAAGTATTTATAATCATTGAGCAAATTTGATAAAGACTCATATGCTTCAGCAGCCTTCCTGGCAATCTGCAGATAAAAATCACAACCCTTCATTATCCCTTTGATCGTTGGTTCGAATTATCAGTAAAGAATTTCTGCAATATCATATTTAAAATAACCAAGGCTCAGTAATTGATAAAGCCACATCAGCAATTACAAACAAGAAAAAAGCAACATTGATCACCAGTGACAGTGAGAAGAGTGACAGATAGAGGAGCTTGTAGTGCCTGCATATAAATATATATGCCGATATCTTTGTTTGGCCATGTCTAATTCAAACTTTCACATGGTCCATCAAACTTTCCCCATGCTTAAACTGAATATTCCGTTTCAGATAGCACTCTCGCATGTTTTAATATTATAAACAGCATGTACATTATAAATATTCTCAATGTTTTGTTTCTTAAAACATCTTCTTCTGCAACAAACAATTAGCCTCAGGAAATGATGCAGATAGATGCCAATATTTTGAATTGTCCATTTTAGTTGCAGTAGCACAAAAAAAAGCATTTGGGCTCGATAGAAATGTGGCGCAGTCAAATACAATGCATCATCTGCATTTAAATTTCCAGTGAAACTTTGTTTTTTTTACTTGCTCCTAAACCACGAGCTTGATCACACAATTCATTTAGCATTTTCAGGGTCAAACAACCCACAATGACATAACACGAATGGTGCATATTTGAATCTTGATCCTAAACCTTGAACTTGATCACACAATTCATTTCAGGTTAGACATCCCACAATGACGTCAAATAATGAATCATGCACATCATGCAAGACCCTGAAGATGTAACTAGGAATTTTAATATTAGGAAGAAAATAAAACAATCAGTCAGTTTCATTTCCATAGGGACATGAAAGTGTACCGCATCGGTTCTGGACTCCATATTGCCTTTCCTCAGCCCTAGCAGCTCTCGATTCCGCATTTGCTGCTGCCAATGCAAGATTCTGTTGAGAGGCCATGGCAAAGCAGCGAAGTAAATTCTTTGAGCAATCCTTGTGTTATCGTTGCTCCAAAGCTCACACAGCAATGCATCTTGGAGGTGTGATTCAACCATTGAACTGAGAGCTCGAATAAGAGCCATCTCTTCATTCGAGAATCCAGCATCGAGGTCAGAAATGTCTTCTGTCTTCAGGAACTCAACGATACCTCCCTCTTTACTAGAGAAAGCCACCTTCTCTCTATACTCCAGTATCGGCAAATCCTCTGCAATGTAAAATGCAATAGACAAACATTCAACATTCAATTTGGCTTGAGTCAGTAGAAGAGAATACATGTGAGAAGAAAATTATGAAATGAAGGTCTACTTCAGAATTGGGCATTTTCCAAATTGCCGATTCCGACGTCCTATTTGGAGAGGCCAAGAGGATGCCGGCATTAGTGAAATTCAGCAGAAAACAAGCAGAATCGAACGCATAAAGGAAGGCAAAACCACACATCCACTCTATGTCCAATTCAAGGTAGGTAAGCCGAAAACAGGCAGAATTGGGTGCATATACAGGAAGGAAAGCTCATACATCCAATCTACGTCCGATTTGGACGTAGAAAAGCAGAAAGTTTAGTGCATAACGGCAGAACAGTCAGGATTCACATAAGGAAGACCAAGGAGAAAGCAATCATCGCAAAGCACAAAAAGCAAGCACAAGATGGGGAAGCAAAGAAACCCAAGAAAAAGAAAAGAAAAACAAGAGATGGAGGGTAAGGGGACCTGAATCAGGCACAGTTTCGTTGTAGAAAACGGAGAATGGCACTTCGGAGAGCTTGAGGTAGATGAAGGAAGGCAAGCAGACAGGGCAGGCAGTCGGCAGACCCCAGGCTGGGCCTCTGGTAATAAGAAGGAGACCATCATCAGATGGAGGAGGAGGAGGAGGAGGATCAGGGGAGGAAGAAGAAGAAGAAGAAGAAGCCATGGCTGCTCTGCCTCTGCCTCTGCCTCTTCCACAGTCTGCCCTGTTTCCCCTACATGTGTCTTAAACCCTCAAAAGAAAAAGGAACACAAAACATTTGATTGAAAGAAGAAAAAAGAACTTCTTTTGTATCAAATTTTAAGCATATATGTAAGCAGCAAAGATGTTGTGATCAAGAGCATGAGACCTTCCGATTGAGAGTCTTAGTTTGCTATGTTAGGAATCCGAATCGGGGCGATTTTAGAGGTGATTTACGGCGATTTTCAGACGTGATTTAAGGCGATTTTAGACACGATTGAGGAGAGCTAGCTGAAAATGCCCAAAGCCTTCTTCGATCCTCCTATCCAATTCCATTTGATCGATCTTGACCGTCGATAGAGAGAACCCAATTCTTTAATGTGAATGATTCAAGGGAATGTTTTGAGCAAATGGCGCTTATGAAACAATTCAGAGTATTTAGCTGAAAATGCAAGAGAAGAGAAGGGGTGGGGCATTGAGAACATGTGAGAGCGAAAGCTTCCCACAAAATAACATGGGGTTATATAATATGATTGATTAACACATCGCAACGACATGTTTGGGCTGCTTAATTGTTATCCATCAAATGTGGTTAGTATTAAGTCCTGTTTTTTTTTGGTCATTAACATCCAGTCAGAATACATTATCATTACGAGTCGCGGATAACGCCTCTCATTTGCATTCACCAAATAGACAAATTGCCTGCATATTCGATCATCTACTAGTCGTCTTCCATGTAACTTGCTAGCTCACACAAATCATCATTTTTATCCAATATGTTTGTAAAATCGTCACAATTCTGTCGCAAGCATGCATTTGAGTTTGATTCTCAATAGACCCCAATTTACATTTGATCTGTAAAACTAGAAGAGTAGCTAGATCGCAACGAACCAGCTCCATGGATCACTCAACCGATAACTTATACCATGCTGAACAGCGGTCATGAGCTGGTTATGATTCCAAATTCCAAATCAAATATAAAATCTAGTAAAATGTTTTGAGGGAAAACAGCCACTTGTCTATGGTTTAAGTATAGCTTCAAAGATATATCCCTGTTCAAGGCCATCTTTACGAAAAATCTTAACAGATTACAGACAACCTGCATACATTTTAGAAACACAATACCATGTTAACATGAGATCCATCCATCAAACCAGTCTGCAGATACAATACCACCATCATGCAGGTAGGTCCCGACTAGATTAATGACAGCAGCGACGTGAAACAAAACCCGATATCAATGTTCTATACCGATTTGCATCTTTTGCAGACGCGTTTCCGTTGTTTGTTTTTTCTCCTTTTTTTCTGCTCCTTTCTTTCATCTTCCCCTCCAGGTTCTCTTTTTTGTTTTTTTTTTTACCAGTAATCCCCGCACGAGCAATACCCTTTCTTGAAGACATGGAACCTGAAGGCATCCCTCATGATGATCTCGCGCCCGGTGATGTACGCCATGTACTTGGTCGCCGTGTGGCAATCCCCGCAGACCCGGAGGTTCTTGATGATCCGGATCGTGGTCTTGGGGGGGGTCTTGATGAAGCCGTAGCACATGGCGAGCTTCTCGCTGTGGAAGTTGATGGCTCGAACCTTGGCAGCCTCGTCGATGTCGTGGAGGACGAATCGGGTGTCGGGCTCGTAGCCGAGGAGGTACATCTCCTTCACGATGCGATCGAGCTCCGCGTGAATCGCCTTCAGCTCGGGGTGGTTGCGATCGTTGGCCATGAAGGAGTGGATCTTGCCGTTGACCTCGATGCGGCTGAGGCCAGGCTCCTTCTTGATGCCGCGCTCCTCCATCATCTTCCGGATCTTGTTCTTCTCTTCCCATCGGTTAGCTACGGGCGGGGGCTTGGGAACGACTCCGCGCTCGACGGGGGTGATCAATGGCACTCCCCCGGGCAAGGTAGGGATCACCGCTGGCCCCACCGATGGCCTCGGCACAGCAAACAGCACATTGGGAACCCTAACCCTAACCCTATCTCCTCCTTCCTCCATAACCTTGCTCCTCCTCCCCATCGCACTCCCGTGGTCTCGACAAGTTATCCATCCCGATGGCATCCCTGCGAGCTGCGGAACATGCCCAATTCTACCGTGGCCCATGTTCCCGCAGATTCGATCCGCTACCTCATCCACCGCGCTCCGGATCTCCGAGATCCACCTGCCATAGCTTCCTCCTCCCTGGCCCGCGATCGCTGCGAGGCGCTCCTCCCTCCTCCGGAGCATGTTGTGCATCCCCCAGAGCGCCGCCCGGATTCCGAACCCCATGGTTCCGATGCAAAATGCGAGATTTGCGGCAGGATTACCTGAGAGAGACGCCGCGCTCCCTTCCCTGTTGCTGTTCTCGCTCTCCGTGGCTTCTTCCCCGTTGGCGGCGGAGGCCCTCGCTTCTCCAACTCCTCCTCCTCCTCCTCCTCCTCCGAGGAATCGGAGGGGCAAGGGCTTCATCTTGGGCGCGAGCGTGAAGGCAGAGAACAAGCCGTCGTCTTTCCCGTCCTTGTCGCCAGCGCTCCGCGAAGAATCCATGACCACGCGGTACCGTCTACTGCTACTCCCGCTGCTGCTGCTGCTGCTGCTGCTGCTTCTCCAAGTCCTGCGTCGGGGAAGTTTGGGTCCATGGAAGGACGAGCACAGCGAAGAGGAGGAGGAAGAAGCAGGGGGGCAGACTGTGGCATGGCTTCGCCTATCCAGAGGCAAAGAGGAAGAGGAGCAGGCGCGAGCTTTGCACAGAGCTTCCATGGCGATGGATCCCTCGAAACAGGGGAAGCAGAAGCAGAAACAGGGGAAGCAGAAGCTCTTGAGGAAGAAGAAGAAGAAGAAGAAGAAGAAGTCCTTTCCTTTCCTTTTTTCTTCCTTATCTTCATCAGATATTTTGGGCCTTAAAACTTTGCTTCCAGTTTCTTTTGTGATCTTCAGATATTTGGGATTCTGGGATTGTCATGGAGCTCTGTGTTCTAGGGTTTATCAAGGAAACCCTAATCTCTTTGAAATCTTCAATTTCCATGTATCGCTTCGGGTCCCATCGTATGTATGCTTTGCTCGATCGAGCCAGAGATTGTCGTCGAGCCGCTCGATTCATGCATGCTGTTGGAAAGCTGAGCTCCGTGAGCATCGCGGATTAATTAAGACTAAGATTGCCTTCCCCTCAGCGTTGATGTGATTCGATCATCATACTTACAAGCTCTTCGATTGTGATTTTGCAATTTTGGGACTACTATTTATCCTAACAAAATCGCCGAGTTTTAATGGGGGATCGATGATGATTCCACTCTTTGATTGCGGCCTGCGATCTCGACAGTCCCACTTACCTCTTAGCTTTTAATGGGGATTGGTGATTGATCCACTCTGAGATGGTGATTCGCAATTTTGAGGCTGTTAATCTTACAAACACACTTAGTTTTAACATGCATTGGTGATTAATCAATGCTCTTAACTTGTAAATCAAAGCAAGTTTAAAGGGAGCTACATCTCAACTTGAAGGTTTGCACTGAAAAGATCAAAGTAGATTCATACCACATGCATTTTTTTTTCACTGCAATCGATGTAGTAAACATGGGCTAGTAAGAGAAGCAGTACACAGGCTTGATCAGACAATTTGAAAGAAAATAGGAAGAATCACAAATCAATCCGCGCAACGTATACCAAATAATACTAATTCTTAGTAACTTCATTTTGGGCATTTTGATCAAGGCAAATTTTTGAGTTCCTCAAATTGTTCCCACAGTTTCCGGCTTTGGGCTAAGCTTCATCCAAGCCAGCAGGTGGCTACCTGGTTAGTACTATCAAGGAATCAGGTAGCTAGCTTTAAGCAGAAACAACACACAAACATGGCAGAGAGTAAGTATTGAACTTTCACCTTAAATGGCTGTATCACATAACATCATCACATCCTCATCATACACCTTCAGCTTCTTGTGCAATAGAGCTAGAACACAACTGCCAATGCCAAACCCGACAACATAGCAAATAGATTTCTTTCCGTCTAAACCCGTAGTGGTTTCAATCCCAACTCTGCTCTTAGCTTGTTTGCAGCTGCGATTTCGGGATCCGGATGATCGGTACCGTCAGCAGCTGGCTCTTTCTTCGATTTCTTCTTTTTCTTCTTATCTTCATTGTCTACGTCGACACGATGTTCTCCCTCTTCAAGAACCCCACTATCATCATCCTCATGTCTCTTGACAGGGCTAGAACTGCGATGCCTTCTCTTTCTCTCAGTATCTGGTGATACCGATCTCTCTCGTTCTCTCTCTCTACTACGAGACTTGCTACGATGCCTATCTCTATGTCTATTATCATAGTCTCTATCTCGCTCTCTCCTGTGATGATCTCGATCACGATCACGATCTCGATCTCGATCCCTATCTCTATCCCTTTCTCTGTAGTAGTCCCTGTCCTTCTCCCGGTCCCTATTCAATTTAAACAATGAACTCATTTTTAACGAGGATTTTACTTGCAAGCTTTGAAACAATAACTTTAGGTAGTTTTAGAATAAACGCCCTGGAAATGGAGATGAACATGATTTATCACCTGTAGTAATCCCTGTCACGGTCCCTTTCCCTAAGCCGGTCTCGATCACGGTCACGATCACGGTCACGATCACGATCACGATCTCTATCCCTGTCCCTGTCCCTATCCCTATCCCTGTCCCTGTCCCTATCCCTATCCCTATCTCTGTCCCTGTCCCTGTCTCTCTCTCTGTCCCTATCCCTGTCCCTGTCCCTGTCTCTGTCCCTGTCTCTGTCCCTGTCCCTGTCCCTGTCCCTGTCTCTCTCACGGTCCCGGTCCCGTTCTCGATCTCGGTCACGCCCTCTTTCTCTATCCCTGCAAAAAACGGACATTCAAATACCTACCCATTGATATATGCGTTCTTTAAATCTTTTGGTGCTAAACTTTTGCATAATGATGAGAAGAAAAGTCACCTGTAATCTCTGTCTCGATTCTTTTGAGGACTTTTTCGTCGTTCCTGCGATTGCACATTCAGTCAGGCCATCAAGTTCACTTACGTCTGTTTGTTAGATTTAGCATTCAATATTCAACTAGGGTCAGTGCATTGCATTATATCTATTCAACACCCATTAATAGACATACCCTCTCTAAATCTAGATTATTCAAAGCTGCTGTCGCATCTTCTTCATCCTCTTTCTCTTCTTCATCTTCAAAGTCATCCTCTAGTGCACTGCGTCGAGGCTCCAGGGCACCATTGACCTCCAAAGTCCATCTGGAATAACAAAAGAAGAACAAACGTCTTAAAATATATAGCTCCATATGTAATACAGAAACATTCAACAAACCCCATTAAAAACCGTTTCAGGCTTAGTTTCAACAAGGAAATTACCTTTTTGGTAACCGAGGTAGTGCAATATCACAACTATAATCAGAAATTAAGAGCTCATCGATGAACTCATCAACATGGCATAGGGAGAAAGCTGAAAGTTAAACAAAATATCAGCTGCAGAACATAAATTATACATTTGAGCAATTTGTGTCAAAACTTACTTCCATCTGCATTCTTCCGGCGGAGCTTTCTATAGTCATTATACAAAGGTTCCAAATATTGATAGACATCTGTTGCTTTGCCAACCAATCTCAAGTAAAACGCACCCAAGATTCTAACATACCTGCATTTACCATGAGTATTTCAGTTCTTTGTGCCTGCTGAAATATTGACAGCAATATGATCAAAACAATTGTTAATATAGTCGCATACACACTTGTAATCATCATTCTTTATGAATTCGACCACTATTTCCTTCTCCGGTTGGATTTGTAGCATTTTCAGAGTAAGACACATGAAAGGAGTTGCCTTCCGATTTCCACCAAAAGTTCCCCCAAAATGATCAATTTCCATTGCTTTATCTACTAGAGTTTCAGCTGCAACAGCCAACAGAACAAAAACGAAATAAGATGAAGATTTTGGGATGCGATAACATTGATGGATTTCATAGAATATTTATTAACGCAAGATGAAAATGGGTGTTTATGACACATCACTTCGAATAAAGTATGCCACTGAATCTTGACATGGGAAGTCTTTGAATATGAACGCTTTCATTATTTAGCTTCCCCCCTTTCAAACTCATTATCTGTGCATGCACCAATACTCTTCCAGTATAATGTTTATGAAGTGCTGCCTATCAAGGTATCATGGGAATGAAGCTGGCATGCTCTACCTCAGTAGTTATGGAAAGAAGCAAACGAAAAGGCAAAAGAAGAACCAACGTAACAAATTTCATCTTCAAAACCCTTGGCGTGTTTCTAGCATACAGATGTCCATCACGATGTTGGAGAAACTCAGTTGATGATATAACAACCTCAGGGAAATACTATGAGTCGGTCCCCTTCCAGCCGCATGGCACCACAGGAGCATTAAGCATATTTGAATCATGCACTTTAGCATGCAAAGAGATATATTTGAATCATGCACATCGACATGATTTTTTAGCAGACAGCAATAGGCATTGCCCCTTCAAATTCCTATAGTTGATAGGAAATATCTCCATTTCTCTCTCTCAATATATATATATATATCTCAGGCTGCAGGGTTTTTACAGGGCCAGCATCAAAATACAAGTCGAACAGGTCATCTCCATAACATGGAGCATATTCGATTTCCCATGGAGGTCAATGATCTCTCTCTGTGTGTGCGTACACGATTGTTCCTTCCGGAAGGTGCGACATACGATCCAATCGGAGGCCCGCAAGAAAATCCGAGGAGCCGGGCAGAGGGAAAGTACCTGTGAGGCCGAAGCATTGCTCCTTCCAGTAGGTGTTCTGGTAGATCTTGGAGCGGAGGATCTTCTCCACGAGGTTCTGAGGGTTGGTTCCATGGACGCTTCGCGCGGCGGGGTCTGTGCGATTCGCCATGGCCGCTCGGAGCTGCTTCGCTCAGAGAACTCTCACGACTCGCCCTAGCCCACACATACACACATACATACATGCATGCACACATACATACATGCACGCACACATACATACATGCACGCACACATACATACATACATCCAGGCACACATACATGCACACACGCACGCACACATACATACATACATACATGCACACACACATGCATGCACATGCATACATACATGCATGCACACACATACATACATATATGCCGGCATAGACATACATACATGTATGCATGCATGTGTACATGTGCGTATGTGTATGTGCGTGCCCGCATGTATGTGCATGCATGCTTGTGTACATGTGCG